>JAUKPQ010086724.1:0-87813 GCA_032273045.1 Chloridella minuta | reverse complement strand
CCGACGCCGGGCGCCCTTTCCTGGCCGACGCATGCCGCGTGCTGGATGGGAGCGCCCCGTGACGAAGCGTGACCGCAAGCGCGTCCAGATCATCGCCTTTCGGCTCTCCGCTGAGCACGCATGCCCGCTCTGCCTGCAGGGCCCGGAGGTGCCGCACGCGCCAGCCTGCCGGCGCGACGCCATGCCCACCGCCAACGACTACAGCGCCGCCGAGGCGCTCGTCCGCGACATGCTGGCCGTGCACCACCAGGTGGAGGCCGTCCGCCTGGACGCGCTCATGCCCGGGACCCTGGTCGTGGACTGCGACGGCGACACCTGGGCCGTGACCGAGGCCGGCGCGCTTTTCGCCCCGAACGACCCCGAGCGCGTGGTCGAGTGGGCGCGTCAGGATCTGGACGAGGCCGAGGAGTTGTTCGGCCCGTTCGTTCTCGCGGCGGACTTCCTGGACGTGAGGGACCGGCGATGCTGATCCAGCTCGGGCTCAACCCGACCGAGGCCGGCCGGCTGTTCATGGAGCAGATGTGGACCGCCGTGCGCGGCGAGCTGCTCGCGAAGCGGGAACTCCCCGGCCCGCTCATCGCCATCCGCCGGCCGAACGGGCACGTCGACCAGTTCGCGCTGACCATCGACCGGTCGAGCGACCTCCGCATGGCGCTGGCGGCAGCCTGCGCGGCATCCCAGCGCGACGAGCTGTACGCGCTCGCCACCCAGAACTGGATCTGGACGCGGCCGACGCCGCCCCCGGTCAACATGGCCTCGATGGAGCCAGGGGTGCGGGAGCGCCTGGGCATCGTCGAGGGCATCACACTCATCGTCTGGGAGGCCGACGGCAGCGGCATCCCCCCGCAGCGCCCCGACACCCGCATCTTCCAGGCCGTGATCGGGCCCGACCACACCACGGGCCCCGTCGCCGAGCTCGACCTGCGCGGCGTGGCCATCCACCGGAAAGCGGAGGACCTGCAGTGACCATCCTCACCACCGATCCGCTGCGGGTGAACCTCGCGGCGATCGACCGGACCATGTTCACCGTCGAGGAGCGGCAGACCGCCGCGGGCCCGCTGGTGCTGGTCTGTCCGAAGAAGCAGAAGCTGAAGTGGGAGCCGGGCGAGGAGCACCTGCGCTCGCTGCTCTGCTACCCCGACGGCGAGATCGTCAGCTCCGGGTTCCCGAAGTTCAGCAACTACGGTGAGCGCCGGGACCTGGACGAGATCACCGACGCCGCGCTCAAGTACCGGAGCGTGCTCTGGACGGAGAAGCTGGACGGCACGCTCATCATCCGGTCGGTCATCGACGGGCACGTGATCTGGCGCACCCGCGGCTCGCACGAGCTGGGCAAGTTCGAGGCGCCCGTGATGCGGCTCGTGCGGGAGCGCTACCCCATCCTGCTGGACGTCCGTCTCATGGCCGAGGTCTGCACGCTCTTCGAGTACACCGGGCCCGACAACCAGATCGTCCTGCGCTACGACCAGCCCGAGCTGACGCTCCTGGGCGCGGTCGCGCACCACGTGGGCTACCTGCACGTCATCCCGGCCAACGCGCTCACCGACTGGCAGTGGACGCCGCGCGTGCCCGTCCGCGACATGCCCGAGACCATGGACGAGCTGCGCGCGGCGGTGTCCGGCTGGCAGGACCGCGAGGGCGTTGTGGCCTGGTGCACGACCGGCCGCGGCTGCCACTTGGCGAAGTTCAAGAGCGCCCGCTACCTCGCGCTGCACGCGTTCAAGTCGCACGTCACGGAGCGCAAGATCTGGGCCTACTGCGAGGTCAAGAGCATTCGGAATGGGGGCGACCTCGAGCGCGCGATGGCGGCCGACGGCTTCGACTTCGAGACCATCGAGTACGCCATCCCCTGGCTCGTGACCTACCTCGAGCGCGTGCGCCTGGTCTACGAGGCGGTCTACGCCATCCGGGATCGGCTCAAGGTCGTGCACGACGCCGACCGGAAGACGAAGGCGCTCACCGCGCGCGCCGCCTGCGACGAGGTTGGATGGCCGGGACTCTTCGGGTGGGCCATCTCTGCGGCCGTCGGCGACGCCGTCAATCGCGACGCCGCCCTGTCCGCGGTCGTGCTCGAGATCACTTCGAACGAGTTCAAGGCCAAGCGCGCCGCCCTGGGCGTGCTCAGCGTCGGGGAGGCGCCGGACGAATGAGGACTCCAATCGAACGGCTTTTGTGGGCCGCCAACGGCGCTGCGGGGTGGGCGACGCTGGCGGCGGTGAGCGCCGTCGTCCACGCCTCCAGGCTGGAACTGCGCCAGGCCGCGGCGTGCGCCGCCTGGGTGCCCACCGCGGCGCTCGGCGGGGCGTGCGCGGGCATCCTGGGCCTGCCGTCGTTCTTCGGGCCGATGGACGTGCTGCAGCGGTTCTCCGATGCGCGGCGGGGGCGGTGGTGAGCGACGACGTCTGCCAGCGGTGGCGGGCTCACCGGAGCACCTACCGCCCGGCGGGCGAGCCCATCGACCCGAGGCGCTACGGCGTCGAGGTGGTCAGCGAGGCCCTTGCCCGGGCCTTCGTCGAGGGGCACCACTACTCCAGGACGTTCCCGGCCGCGCGCCTCTCCGCGGGGCTCTTTCGGGCCGGCGTCGGACTCGTCGGTGTCTGTGTCTTCGCTGTGCCGATGCAGCCGAAGAGCATCACGCGCCACGCGGGCCGCCCGGCGGAGGAGGGCGTCGAGCTCGCCCGCTTCGTGCTGCTGGACGAGGAGCCGGCGAACGCGGAGACGTGGTTCCTGCGTCGAGCCTTCGCTGCCCTGCGACGGGAGAAGCCGAGCGTGCGGGCGGTGGTCAGCTACTCTGACCCGGTGGCGCGCGCGCTCGAGGACGGGACGCTGCTGAAGCCGGGACACATCGGGACGATCTACCGGGCCCACAACGGGCGGTACGTGGGGCGCAGTTCGCGCCGCGTGCTGCACATGGCCGCCGACGGGCGCGTGCTCAGCGGCCGCACGCTCTCGAAGCTCCGCACGGGCGACCGGGGAGCTGCGGGCGCCTATCAGACGCTGCTCGACCTCGGCGCCCCACGGCGGCTCCCGGGCGAGGGCGACGAGGCCTACGTCGCGCGAGCCCTGCGCGAGGGGCCGTTCCGCCGGCTGCCGCACCCTGGGAACCTCGCCTACGTCTGGGCGCTCGACCGCCAGGCCGAGCAGGCGTTGCCGCCGCCGGCGGTCTGGCCCGGCAGGTCCGCGCTCGTCGGCTGAAAAGTTGCGGTGTGCGCGTTTTCGTTCTTGCGTCGTTCGGGGTGCGCGGTTATTGTGTACCTACAAGCTGCACGGGAGACACAAGATGGCCACGACCGCACAAGACCTCATCGACCAGAGCATCAGCCACGACACGATCGTGCACGCCGACTGGACTCAGGAACTCGAGGACGATCTCCTGGCGCGCGCTGAGGACAGCGTCGACACCGGCGAGGTCTACGAGTTCTGGGGCGAGGCCGACGGCGATGATTGGCGCGTCCACCTCGACAAACCGACCTCGGAGGCCTGAGCGTGGCCACCGTCAACCGCGCCACCGCCGCCCAGAAGCGCCTCGTCCAGCGGCTCACCGAGGCGGGCTGGTCGCCCATCACCGCGACCGCCGATCCCGCCATCTTTGAAGGCCCCCAGGGCATCATCACGGTGCCGCGGCGCTCGGTCTGCGCGGCCCGTCACGAGACGGCGGCCATGGTGCTGCTGTCCACCACCATCGAGCGGCTGGCGGCCCTGTGGGGCGTGCCGGCTGCGGCTCTCCGGGAGGAGGTGCTCTGTGGATGAAGCTGATGTCGATGTCCTCGCCCAGGCCCGTGAATGGCTGCGGGTTCAGTTGGAAGAGCGGCCGAAGTGCGCGGACTGCGACGGGCACGGGCGGCGCGACTGTGAGCGCTGCGGCGCGTTCGTCGATTCCGAAGGCCCGCGGATCGTGGAGAGCCTGCTCGAGCACGTCGCTGGGCTCAAGGCAAAGCTCCCGTCTAAGCAGGAGACGCAGTTGCTGCAACTTCTTCGCTCCGGGGTTGTCGAGTCGCTCGAGTTCGGCAACTTCACCATCAAGCGCAGAAAGGCTCGCCGATGAGCGCCCACCACCTGCCCAAGCGCCTGCGCCGCATCTACGCCCAGGGCAACCCCGCGACCATCCGGGAGGAGCACCTCGACATCGCCCGCCGCGCCTCCAGGAACCTGCGCAGGCACCGGCGCCGCTGCCGGGACTGTCGCCCGAAGATGCCGTGCCTCGTGGCGCTGCAGTACGCCGACGACCTGCGCCGCAGTTCCGAAATGGTCGACTTGGAGCACCGTGACGGGGCAGAGGCGCGCGAGCTGGTGAGCGAGTGGGCTCCCGTGCTGGAGGTGATGGCGTCGTGAACCTGCTCCACCGCATCCGCCGCGCCCTGCGGCCCGACGTCCTGCGCCTCTACGACGGCACGCCCGCCCGGCTGGGCCTGCGCGTGCTCATCTGGGCGCCGCTGCATTCCGAGCCGCCCAGGCCGCAGTACAGCGCCGTGCACGAGATCACCGGCATTCCCCGTGACGAGTTCCTCACCACGCTGGTGGACGTTGGTCCGTGCCAGTTCCACGCCTCGCAGCTCGTGAAGGCCCCGCGGTCGCGCCGCGACGAGCCGGTGTTCTACCCACGGCGACAGAGCAACGGGGAGCCCGCGGCCTGGCTCGGCGGCCGGTGTCCGACGCACTTGCACCCCGACTGCGACGACTGCGCCGCTCCGGCCGTGCGGCTGGTGCAGGACGTCAACGGGCCGAAGTATCGCCTGGGCGTTTCCGCCTGCGAGCTCCACGCCGAGGGCCGGGACTTCCTGCGCGGGCGGCCGGGTAACGGCCGGTGCTGGTTCTGCCACCGCGACGGGCGGGCGCCGCGATGAGCCGCGTAGTGCAGCGGATCTTCCTCGGGGACGACAAGAGCCGCGACGACCCGTCGACGTTTGAAGTCGCTGAGGCCATCGCGGGCCGGCATCTCGACCGTCGTAAGAACTACGCCATCATCCAAGGCGAGGTCAGACAGTCGGCGACCTGGACGAGCACCTGCAGCGGGTGCGAGGGCTCCGGGTGCAGCGAGTGCGGGTACACCGGGCGGAGGCGGGGCGGCATGTGGGTGCCTCTCGACGCGCCGCGATGAGCCGGGCTGCCGGCTTCTGGGTGACGCGGCTCTCTCGCCAGACCATCCTCATGGGCTCGACCCTCTGGGCCGCGCACTGGTCGCTCCAGGAGTCCTACTGGGACTACATCTGGAGGCGGCAGAACGAGACGCGCAAACGGCCCCGCGACCTGGGCCTGCACCCGAAGGGCGACGGATGGTCGAGGAGCCACGCGGCGGCTCGCATGGTCTGGCGCGAGGTCTTCTACCCGTACCCGTTCTGCACGAACCAGGCTCTGCCCCTGGGACTGCGGGCACCGCGGCCGGGCGTGGGCTTCGGCACGGGGTTCGGATGCGCGGAGGCGGACGCAGCGGCGCGTAGGTGACGGCCCTCCCGCGCGCTGACCCCTGGCGCCTCGTCTCCGCTGGCCCCAGGATGCGCCCGTGGAAGACGACGACCACACGCTCCCGATCTGGCTGAGCGCCGCGGCCAACACGGCCGCCCTGGCCGCCTGCACCGGGCATCTCTTCGACGCGCCCGTGACGCACACCCTCTGGGCCTGCCTCCGCTGCCGCGGGGTCGTCTCGGACGCAGAGCGCCGGGCCGTTGACCGCAGGGGCCCCGCGGGGCATTCTGCGGCCGTGGACACCCTCTGCTCGACCTGCCGCAACCTCCAGCCCCCACGGACCTGCCTCGCGGCCTCCAGGGGGGCGAGCGGCGCGCATGCGCTGGCCGCCGGTCAGACGGTCCGCACCTGCACCGCGTTCGAGGGGCAGGACGGGCGCCAGACGCTCCAGGAAGTGCCACCGCGCGGGGGCAACCGCCCGCTCCGGGAAGGGTGACCGATGGCCCCGCAGAACCCCCTCGTCTCTCGCATCGCCAGCCGCATCGGGCGGATGGTCGCCGGCGCTGATGACATCGTGATCGCCGACCTCTCCGCGGGCGGGGTGGACCTGCAGGGCACGACCTCGTCGGACGGGGGGCCGGCCAACCGGGCGCGAAACACGCTCTCCGATCTCTTCTCCGACCAGGGGAGAGACCGGCTTGGCCGCTACGCCGACTTCCGCGAGATGGGGCGAGAAGTCCCGGAGCTGAAGCGCTCCATGAAGGTGAAGCAGGACTTCGTCTTCGGCGGGGGGAGCGAGGACGGCCGGACCGCTCACGGTGGCATGGACGTCACCATCGACCCCGGCGCCTCCGAGCAGGAGCGCGCGCTCCTCGAGTCGACGCAGAGCGCGTGCAACCTGCCGCGGCTCTTCAAGTCGAAGTACAGCGAGGGCTGCAAGCTGGGCGACTCCTGCACCGAGTTGGTCTGGAGCGACAAGCGCCTGGTCTGGACGAAGCCCATCCTGGTCGAGCGGTTCGAGGTCCGCTGGGACGTGTGGGGCCGGTTGGAGAACTACCGGGTCTTCAAGGGCGACGGCGCCGCCGGCGGCTCGGTCGACCTGCTCCCGTTCCAGATGCTCCACTTCGCCTACGACCGCGAGCGGGGGAACAAGTACGGCTCGTCCAACTGGGAGACAGCCCGCAAGATCTGGCGCGCCGCGGACAACGTCGAGGACATCCTCAGCATCCTCACCCAGCTCAAGGCCGCCGGCCGGAAGTCCGTCGCCTACCCGGTCCCGGACACCACGACCCCCGAGCAGCTCCCCACGTGGATGGCCAGCCTGAAGAGCGGCAACGGGCGCCCGCAGTTCTTCGAGTCGGACGGGAAGCTCCGCCGGCGCCTGGCCGCGCTGCTCGAGCTGGACGATCTCATCTACCCCTACCGGCAGAGCGCCAAGCCCCCGACGTTCCACAACGAACAGCCGCCCGACGTCACCCCGCTGCTGTCGCTGTTGCAGTTCTTCCAGGAGCGGTACTTCGTGGCCACCGGCGTCCCCGCCGCGTTGTGCGGCGTCGAGCGCAACGTGAACGCGCGGGCCACCCTGGAGCAGCAGGGATTGCACTTCGTGAGCACCTGCCGCAGCGAGCAGCAGGAGATCGCCGATCACGCCGTCTACCTGCTCTACCTCTCCATGCTGGTGGCCGGGATGACCCCCCGGAAGGGCCTCGTCACGGTGCGCATGCCGCGGGTCTCGGCGTTCGACGACCATCTGCGCGCCGAGGTCCTGAAGCTCCGCGCCGAGGCCGCCAAGATCCTCTCCGTGGACGTGGGCATCTCCATGCGCTGGGTGCTCCAGTCGGTCCTCGCGATCCCCGAGGAGGAGGCCGACGAACTGCTCGCGGACTGGGAGGAGGGCATTCTCCCGTCCGACGTCGACCCCATGGAGACCTCCGCCGCCGCTGAAGCCGCGTTCGCCAAGGCTGCGCGGATGAACGCCGCCATCGAGGAGCGGGCCGCCCGGCTGCGAGAGCAGTACCGCCGCCTCGGGCGCCGCATCGCCGCCAGGGACGTCAACCCGGACGCGACCGGCCTGCTGCCGGCGATGCCCTGATGACCAGCCCGGCCGAGGCCCGCTGCGGGTGCGGCGGCCACGAGCACGCCGATCTGCACGTCATCGAGAGCATCGAGCTTGCGCAGCTCCGGCATCAGCTCGACGTGATCGAGGCGGCATCGACCGCGGCGGCCCAGGCCCAGATCGCGGCGGTGCGCGGGCGCTTCGCCACCGACTGGCACGAGGCCGGGGGTGTGTTCCGCCGGCGGGCCAGCCTCATCCGCCGGGGCGTCGACCCCTTCGGTGGCGGTCGCCTGGTCGGGAAGGCCGCGAAGGAGGCCGCGGCGCGGGTCGCCCTGGAGGAGCTGGAGCGCGGGTGGCAGAAGGCCATCACGCGCCACTGGCAGGCCGCGTTCAAGCTCGGTTTCTCCTCCCGCGGCAAGCTCCCGCCCGAGACGACCATGGAGATCCAGGCGCTCGCCCCGACGTTCAAGGGGCTGGTCGAGGGCCAGCACGCCGCCGCGGTGAAGTTCGCCCAGGACCTGGCCCAGGGCGTCGTCGGCAAGCCGGGGCGGCAGAGCTACGCCCAGCGCTCCCAGGCCTACGCCAACGCCGTGGCCGCCGCTTTCCACGGCGGGGCCGTCACGGGGGGCGCGCCGGGAGAGAAGATCCACTGGCGCCTGCGCAGCGGCGACCCCTGCCCGGAGTGCCCCGTGCTGGCCGCGAGCGGGCCCTACACCCGCGAAACACTGCCGTGCTGGCCGGGCTCGGGATCCACGTCATGCTTGGCGCAATGTCGGTGCGTTTTGGAATTCGAGAAAGGCGAGGCCCCCGACGCGCCCGAAACGCCTGCCGACCAGGTCGTGACCGCGGCCATCTCGGACCCGCCCCAGGCGCCGATCGGCTGGCGCGTTCCCGAGCCGCATGAGCGCGACACCCTGCGCGACCTCGAGGCCCGGCTGAACTTCGCCCGCCGCCAGATCGCGATGCACCCGCCGGACTCGAAGGACCAGAAGAAGTGGATCCGGACGCGCCGGGACCTGAACACGACCATGCGCGAGCTGACCGAGCGCGAGCGCATCTGGCACGTGCCGACCTTCTCCGTGCCCGAGGTGGTCAGTGGCTTCAACGTCGCGCCCACGGCGGTGACGGATCTGGTCGTCGCCCGGGGCGTGGACGGCGCGACGGCCGCAGCCGCCGGCGAGGCTGCAGTTGCGGCCGCCACTGAGGAGGCCGTCGCCGAGGTCGCCACCCGCCTGGCCACGGCGCCGCCGGTCGCCCCGGCCCTGCCCACTGCGGCCGCGGTGAAGCGCGCCATGCTGCCCCCGCCGGCCGCCGGCGAGCCTCCTCCCGACGACGGCACCCAGGAGTCCTCCGCCCCATCGTGCGCCTGCGGTGGCGGGCCCATGCAGCGCTGCCGCTGCCCGCTGGCGTGGACGTGTCATGCCTGCGGGGCGCACGGCACGGGCGAGCAGGTCGAGCGACTGCGTCACTGGGAGCCGTCTCCGGACGACCGGCTCGTCCCCGACTGGGCTGCCCCGCTGTACGGCCCCAACGACGGGCTCACGCGCCGCTGGCGCCGCCCGCGCTGCATGGTCGAGGCCGAGGGCGACGCCTCCGCCGCGCTGCCTGCGCCGTTCACCTGGCAGACCGTCAGCGTCGTCGGCCAGGGCTCCCGGCACACCCTCGCGCTATCGCTGGTGCTACTGCGCCTGCTGTGCGAGGCCTCGACCCCCTATGCCGTACAGGCCGGCCCGTTCGACGACGAGCACTGGGCGACGCTGACGATGGAGCTGGGCATCTGGCTGCGGGGCCCGGCCGAGGAGATTCAGCGGCTGCTCACCGACTGGGCCGCCATCGCCCCGGCGCCGGGACTCGGCGTCGCTCCCTACCTGCCGTGAGGCCCTGATGTCGCTGCGATCCGTCGCTCTCTTCCTGGTTGAGCCGTCCGCCCTCTTCACCGTGCGCCTGCGCCGGTTCGGCTACGGCGGCCTCTGCCGCTGCTGCAACGCCGAGGTCGAGATCGACCGCCGCCCCGTGGACAGCCTGCCGGACGGCCTCGACGGATGGGGCCGCTCCCCGGAGAGCGCGGGGATCTCGCGCGCCGATCCGCGTTGGCCCGTGGCCTGCGCCACCTGCCGCCGGGAGTTCACGCCGGATCAGGAGTGGCAGTGGATGGCCATCCGCCTCCACCACCCCGTGGGGAAACCGGACGAGCTCTTTACCCTTGCGGACGCCCCGGCGGGTGCGATGTGGCGGGCGCGCGACCTCGAGCACGCGCACGTCGGCCCGGACGAGATGTGCTGGGAGATCGTGCTGCCCGATGGCTCGCACTGGCAGCCCGACGTCCCACCCCGGGGGCACACCACCGCGTGGCGGCGCACCGGGGCTCCGCCGAGGCTGACCTGCCACCCGTCGATCCGGGCCCCGGGCGGCTGGCACGGATGGCTGCGCGACGGGATGCTGGAGCCCTGCGGGGACTCCCTGATGTGATTGAGGTGTGCGGCGCGCCGGGGTAGTCTCACGCCCATGTCGCTCCGCTCCGCGCTCACCGTTGGCCCCGAAGTCCTCGCCCGCCTCATCGCCCACCGGGGCAAGCTGGGGCGCGGGCTGTCCCGCTGGCGCTCGTCCTTCGGCCCGTGCGTCTGGCAGATCGGGGTCGCCGCCGACCAGATCCACCTGCAGGCGCTCTTCCAGCACCTGCACGAGGCCGGCGCCCGCGTGCCCTACGACCTCGGCGCCCTCCAGGATGCCCTCCAGCGGTTGACCGTCATCCTCGTGCCCTCCGAGCCGGGGTTCCGCCAGATCGGGCTGTGGCGGGGGCGCGGCGAGCACGCGCAGGGGCTGCTCGTGATGCAGCGCCCGGCGTCCGAGCAGGAGCGGGCCGATCTGGCTCGGGCGGTCGCCTCGATGATCTTCCGCCGAGTGCCCGCGCTGCCGCCGCAGGTGCTGCTGGCCGGGTGGGCCGCGTGAGGGGGGCGCTGCTCGCTGCCTGCGCCAAGTTCCAGCGGCGCGTGAAGGTCGCCCCGCTCGACCGGTTTGTGCGCGGCGGCTACCTGGTCGTCGTCACCGACGTGGGGGACGGCACGGTTTCGTGGCGCGAGGTCGCCGGCGAGGCGATCGCGACCGCCCCGCGCGAGGTATTCCTGGAGCGGGCCCTCGTCCGGGTGGACGTCGTCCTGGGACCGGACGATGAGGATCCCGTCGAGCTCGCCTGGGGGATCGCCCGGCTCGTCCAGATGTCCGCCCCCGAGCGGGCTCGCATCATGCGGGGGCTGCTCAGCGGGGACGCCGCGAAGGACGCCATCATCCAGGCCTGGATCTCTGACATGCTCGCCGGACGCGAGCTGACGCGGGAGCCGAAATGAGCGACGTGAACGAGCTGGAGCCCGGCGAGATCGTGGCCACCGTCGAGGGCCCGCCCGGGCGCTACATCGGCGAGGGGCTGTGCCTGATCGTCGTCAACGGCGGCCTGCGGGTGGGCCAGGTCGCTCCGGACGCGCCGAAGCCCGACGGGCTGTGCCCGGTCCACGACCTCGAGGTCCTCGCCGCCGGCGTCGTCCTCGCCCACCTCACGGAGCGGCGCGCATGAGCAGCGGAGTCCTCAGCCAGCGAGAGATCGACCCGGTCCGGCGCGTTCGGCGCGAGGTGCGCGCAGGGCTCGACCGCCGGCCGTTCATCAACCGCCGTCCGGTCGACGCCGAGGAGGCCGAGGACCTCGGCCGCCGCCTCGAGAACGTCTACCTCATCGACGGCCGCTACGAGCCCGGCGCGCGGCCCGGGACCTTCCGGCGCGTGTGGGCGATCTACCGCCTCTGCGGTAAGGCCCGGCCGGAGCTGGTCGAGGACGGATTCGGCTTCGGCGAGGAGGCCGCCCTGCGCGCTCGCGACTGGGCGATGGGGCGGGTGTCCGTCGCCGGCTTCGGCTCCGTCGGCAAGGTATTCCGCGCCACCGGGGGCATTCTCGGCGCCGGCCGCCAGATCGACCTGCCCGGCGGGGCCAACGGGGCGTCGCTCACCCACCTGCCGGACGGGCGGATGATCGTGCGCGCGGCGCCGGCCCAGGCGGAGGGCGCCAAACCCGTCCCGCCGGCGGCCCCGCAGATCGTGGTGGCCAGCCGGTGACCACCGCCTACATCCCCCTCGTCGTCATCTCCGGCGACAACCTGGTCGTGGGGCTCACCACCGGCCGCGAGGTCGACGTCGCGCTGGATCTGGGCGGCGAGCCCCTGCTGTTCCGCGGTGGTCTGACCCGTCTCGACCTGCCCGACGAGGTCTACGAGGTGACCGGCTCGTCCGGCCAGGTGGGCCTGACGGTCGACCTCGACGTCTGCGATCTGGCCGCGCTGCGCCGGGCGGGCACGCGCCTGCAGGCGCTGGAGATCGCGGTGTATGCCTGGGCGGGGGAGCCCTCGCTCGACCAGTCCGTGGAGCTCTACCGCGGGGTGGCCCGGGCGCCCTCCATCGACTACGCCGGGCGGCTGTGCGACCTGACCGTCTCCGAGCCCACGCGCATCGCGGACGTGGCGTTCCCGCCCGCCTCCGTGAGCGATCCCGGCCGCTTCACCGTCCTGCCCGACAGCACGAAGGCCGCGACAGTGCCGGTCATCTACGGGCGCGTGGCGGCCGCTCCGCTCATCACGCTCGGGCCCACCGGCGGCTCGGTGCTCATGCTCATCTGCGGGCACGAGTGCTACGGCAAGCCCGGCGCGCCCGGGACCGTGGACGTCTACCGCGTCGCCGAGACCGAGGACGGGGGAGGCGCGAGCGACCAGCTCGTCGCGGCAGGGGCCTCGGTCCTGACCGTCCGCGACGGCCTGGGCGACGTCTACTCGGCCGTGCTCGTGCCGTCGGCGAACTGGTCGGAGAGCGGCATGTTCGTCGCCCCGTTCATCGGCATGCTGTCGAGCTACCAGCAGCCCATCGAGGGGCTCGGGGACGCGCTTGACCACATGATCCGGACCTACGGGCGGGAGAACTGGCGCGAGCTCGACCGGGGGCGCACCGAGACCGCGCGCGCCGCCCTCAACCGTTTCCAGGTGGGCATCCTGGCCAACGACCGGCAGACCGGCGACAGCCTGTTGAGCATGCTCGCCAACCGCATCGGGGGACAGTTCCCCGTCGCGTTCGGGGCCGTCGGCGGTCGCTTCGGCTGGGACGCCATCCTGCAGCCGGACGACGCCGAGGCGGCGCCCGCGCTGGAGCTGACCTACGGGGTCAACGCCTTCGCACGCTCGGCCGTGGATGAGACCGACGCGACGGAGGTGCGCAACCGCTTCCGCCTCGAGTGGGGGTATTCCGGCGCCACCAGCAAGCCGGCCAACGTCTACAGCCGCGACGCGGACAACGACGACCGCTGCCGCGCCTCACAGACCCGCTGGGGTGCCTCCGCGGAGGTGCAGTTCTCTGCGCCCGACGCGGCCGACGCGGCCACCGCAGCGCTCCTCTGCGACGAGCAGATCCGGAGACTTTCCGAGATCCGGGACATGGTCTCCTACCTCGTGACCGAGCCCAGGATCCTGCGCATCCCCCGCGGGGCTGTCGTCGCGGTGACCGACGCGGCGCCCGGCTGGACGCGGCGCCGCTTCGTGCTCACCGCCCGCAAAGCCTCCGGAGACGGCACGATCTCCATCAGCCTCGTGAGCATCGCCCCCGCCGGCTTGGGCCCGGGCGTGGACGAAGCCACCCGGTACACCACCGGGTTCGGTTCCGACGGCAGTTCCTCGGGCGGGTCGATCTCGTCCGGAGGGGGTTGACACACGTCCGGCGCGTGGCACACCGTCAGCCCATGGCCGACGCAAGCCGAGACCCCCGCTCCCTGTACCTGTCCTCCGCGCTCGTCGAGGAGGTCCGACGCTTTGCCGAGGCCTCGCGGCGCACCTACTCCGCCCAGCTCTGTCACCTGGCCGAGCTTGGTCTGGGCGTCGCCGACAAGATCGACTTCGCCGAGCGGGCCGCGATGGACGACTGCGCCCAGCGGCAGCACTTCTACCCGGAGGGCGATCTCGACTCGGCCATTGAGCGCCTCATTCGCACGAAGCGCCTGGAGAGCTACAGCGCCGCCGCCCGCGCCCTGGTGAGCGCCGGCTTGTCGTTGGCGCGCGCCTCGAAGTGCGCCCTGTGCGGGCCGTCCCGCTCCATGGTGGAGCCCGTCGACCGATGCGCGCGCTGACCTACGCCGACCAGGACGGCGACCGCCGGCGGCTCGCCGAGGTCTGCGCCCGGGGGTCCGCCGAGGTGCTGCGCCTTGTGGACTCGTTCGTCGGCCCGGAGACGTTCGCGGACGCCGAGTACCGGGCGTTCCGCGAGCGCATCGCTCCGGAGATCTGCGCCATCCTGCTGGCCGACGTGGCCGGCGCCGTCGTCGGAGGTCTCGACGTGGGGCCAGACGGGCGCGCCAGCTTCGACGTGGACGTGGAGGGGCTCACCGTCTACCAGCCCCCCGTGGACGTCGACCCGCTGCTCTACCGGGTGGCCTGGCTGTGCGCCGAGGTTCCCTCCATGGACCGGTACTACGGCCAGCTCTATCCGAAGGAATCGGCCCGGCTGGCGGAGATCGTGGCCGCGGCGAAGAAGCTCGACTTCGAGCGCCAGGCGGATCGGGACCAGGCCGCCGCGATGCTCGACGAGCTGGAGGTGTTCCACCTCTGGGCCCACCCGGGCGGCCGGCTCATGCGCAAGGATCCGGCGTCGATCGCCACGTTCCTCGAGCGCGTCGGCGCCCTCGCCCCGCTGGTCATGGCGGCCGACGCCAAGAACCGACATCTGCGGGCGGTGCTGGACGGCACGGAGGAGCCGCAGGACCCGGCCGAGGCGCGCCGCGTGGCGGCCGCCGAGCTGGCGTCCGTGCAGGCCGAGGAAGAGGCGCTCAGCGCCGCACTGAACGACACGCGGGGACGGAGGGAGCGCCTCACGGCAGCCGTCGCCCGCCTCACACCACGACCGGCCGCGCCGCGCGTGTGCGGCGTCTGCGGGAAGCCGCTGTCGGCCACCCCGGCAGGGCCGGTCTGTTACCCCTGTGGATGGGCACCATGAACGAAGAGACACCTGCTCCGGCTCAGGACGCCGGGGAAGCAGCCACCGAACGGGTCGTGCCGATGAACCGGCGCCAGCGTCGGAAGCTGAAGAAGCTGATTCAGCTCAAGGAAACGCGGGAGCGGATGAAGCGGGAGGGCCGGGGCCGATGATGGCGGCGACACCCCACCTCGCGGCCCGCTGGCAGGCCGCCGACAAGGCGCCCGCATGGCACGATCCAGAGCAGATGCCCGACCGCCGCCTGTTCGTGGTGGTCGACGGCGCAGGCCTCGGGCCGGAGGCGCTGCGAGCCATTGTCGCGCAGCTCGTCTCGATGGAGGACGCGCACGGCCGCAGCTCGGAGGTCGCGGTCATGGTCCCGCGGGAGGTAGCCGGCGCCGCGTTTCACTCCTATGACGGCCCCTCGGTGGACGACTGGACCGAGACGAGCATCTACGGTCACCTCGTCTGGCTCCACCCCGTTTCGCAGATCAACGACGACCGCCCGAACCCGCCGATCGCCGTCCACTTCTCCGACGTCGCGGACGAGGCGCGCGGAGACGCACTGCGTCGCGCCTGCTTCCCCTTCCGGCCGGAGTGGACCGCGGTGCGCCACGACGTCTACGGCCTGCGGCCAGGCTCCACCACGCTCGACCCGACCTGGATGGACTCGGCCGTGGACGCGGAGTGGGGGGCCTTTGAGGCCAAGCGCCCCGCGCGCACCCGCCTGCTCGGCGACTGGATCGCCGTCGAGCCGCTCGACCAGGCCGAGGACGCCGTCCAGGACGAGTGGACCGGCCTTTGGCTGCCGGCCACCCGCAAGGCCCGGGCGGACGCCGTGCGCGCCCGCGTGCTGCTCTGCGGCCCGCGCGTGCCGGCCGACATCCAGCCGGGCATGGTCGTGGCGTTCCAGCGCTTCAGCGGCCACCCCGGGCAGACCGACCCGATCCCGGCCGAGACGTTCGGGGGCACGGAGGGGCGATTCGCCGCGCTCGTCCGGCTGGTCGATGGGCCCATCATCGAGCACCTCGAGGAGAAGCGCGCCGAGCTCCAGGGCCACCTGCGCAACCTGGAGAAGTTGGAGTCGGTGGTCGACGAGCAGAGCAAGCCCCGCCTGCGCCTGCTCTACGACCACTACCGGTTCGACCTACGCCGGGTGAACGACCAGCTCTACCGCTCCGGGGGCCTGCGCACGCGGCGCTCCCACCCCATTGAGACGCCCTGGGCCGTTGGCCGTGGCGTCGAGGCCATCATCGAGGAGGACGCCTGTGCTCGTGAGACGTGAGGTTCGCCGGATCGCCGGCTTCGACGTGGTGATCGTGCCGACCTCGGCCGCCACCGTCACCGTCCGGGTCATCGTCAACGCGGGGGCCGTGCACGAGACGCCGGGCCCGCGTGGCGCCGCGCACTTCCTGGAGCACCTGTTTTTCAAGGGCAGCACCCGGCGCGGCTACGAGCAGATCAACCGGGAGATCGCCCGCATCGGCGACACCAACGCCTACACCGACTACGACCGGACGGTGTTCTACATCAACACCCTGGGCGAGACGGCGGCGCAGGCGCTCTCCATCCTCTGCGAGCTGCTGTTCTCCCCGGCGATGGACCCGGCCGAGTTCGAGCGCGAGCGGGGGGTCATCACGGAGGAGTGGCGCGCCTCTCGGGACGACCCCTGGGGCGCGTTCTTCCACGACGCCACCGCGCGTGTAATGCCGGCGCCCTTCGACGTGCCGGTGATCGGCACGGAGGAGTCCATCGAGGGCATGTCCCTCGACGACGTGCTGGCCTTCCGCCGGCGGAACTACACGCGGGCGAACATCGCCTTCGTGCTGGCCGGCGACCTCGCGCACCTGGATCTCGACACGCTAGAGCGCGTCCTGGGCAGCGTGGAGGTAGAGGACGGCACCGAGAACCACGTGCCCGAGGTCGCCGTCCGGCGCGCCAAGCCGGGCATCGTCGAGCACCTGACCCACCCGGCCGAGCAGGCCATCGTCTCGCTATGGGCGCCGACGTTCACCGACCACCAGGACCGCGCCCAGGCCTGCGCCATGAGCGTGCTCTACAACGCCCTGGGCGGCGGGCAGCACTCGCTGCTCTACGACCAGATCCGCGAGAAGCAGGGTCTCGCGTACAGCGTCGGCTCGTTCGAGTGGCTCTACCGCAACACGGCCACCGGCATCATCACGGCGGCGACCTCGCGGGAGAACGCGCCGCGCTGCCTCGACGCGATCCGGGGCGTGCTCGCCGAGCTGGCGGAGACGCTGCTCGACGGGGACCTGGAGACGGTGGCGCGCAACAACTGCCTCTTCGGCCTGGCCGAGCACGAGAATTCCCCGGCGGGGCTCGCGTGTGTCTACCTCGACCGCCACTTCATCACCCGCGACGAGCTCGACACGTCCCTGCGCGGGTACCGGCAAATGCACGACATCCTCCACGGCCCGGGCAAGGACCGCGTCCGCGATGTGGCCCGGGACTACGTCCGCACGGTGCTGTCCGAGCCGACCATCGTGCTGCAGAACTGCTGAGGTGGACCCGCTCCCGATCGACCTGCGCGGCGACGCTGCCGATCGGTGGGAGCGGTTCGTCGGCGCGCTCCGCCGGATGTACCCGGAGGAGCCGTCCACCGTCGCGGCGCTTTTGGCGTTTGCAGCGGACCACCCCAGCCTGACCAACGACCACACGCCCTCCGGCGCCCCGGAGGCGCCCGCGCGCCGCTACGACGGTCCGCCGATGGCCCGTTCCATCCGCCTGACAGAGGACCAGCGGGAGATCTTCGACCGCGCCCTGGTCGCGCTGCGCCGGGACATGCCCGACGAGGTGAGCGAGGGGCGCGCCGTGGAGCTGCTCGCGGCCGAGTTTCTCGCCGGCGCGTGAGCGTTGACGGTGCGGTGTGTGGCGAATACCCTCACCGCACCACCAACCAGAGGGACGAGGACGACGAGCATGGCCACGCGACCGAAGAACGAGGGGGGCCAGGCCACGCGCCTGGAGGACGAGCCCAAGGCGGGCGACGACGAGCTCGCGACCGCCGCCGGCGGCGACGGTCGACGCGGCGAGATCCTGGAGCCCATCGGGGTCTCGGAGGCCGAGATCAGCGCCGCCGAGCGCCGCCGCTCCCAGCAGAACGAGCCCATGGTGCGGCTCATCAACATGACGATGGGCAACGCCAGCCTGCGGGTGCCCGCCGGCGCCGGCGTCGCCCGCGAGACCGTCCCCCCGTTCGGCGTGTCCTCGCCCCTGCCGCTCAGCTACGCAAAGCGCCAGAACCGCCGCCGCGATCCGGCCCGCAAGTACGAGTCGAACCGTCAGACCTGGGCGGTGGAGCCCGAGCCGCGGCCCGCGCGGTGGCAGCCCGAGACGTTCACCGACAAGGACACCGGCCAGATCGTCTCGACCGACTCGTACCGTCCCAGCGACGACCGGAAGAACCCCAAGGGGCGCCCCTACCGGCACTCCATCCGCCAGGCCCAGCAGTTCCTGGCCGGTCTGCAGAGCGAACCGGCGGTGCGCCGCTTCACGCGGCTCTTCGACAACCGCTCCGAGGTCCTCGGCTACGCCCACATGGTGATGAGCGCCATCCGCGCCCGCGAGGCCAAACTCTCCGGCTTGGCCGAGGGCGGCGACGACGAAAAGATGGTGTGACCGATGGCCACCGCCGCCAGCCTCCGCACGCGCCTGAAGACCAACCTGGGCCGGCGCAAGGACACCGTCCTCATCGACGATGACGCGCTCGACGTCTGGCTGGGGGAGGCGCTGCGGGAGGTGAACCGCCACTTCCCCAAGACCCTGGTCGGATCGTTCACGACCGCGTCCGGGACTCAGTCCTACGCGCCGCTGACCGGCATCTCCGGGGCTCGCAAGCTGCTCGAGGTCTTTTGGGATCCGGACGGGTTATCGATCGACGTGGGCCCGGTCTCCGAGACCGACGAGGCCGGGGTGGTCCACTACGCCGGGGCGTTCGCCGATCTGGCTGCCTCTCGCCTGCGGGAGTGGCGCCTGCGAGCGTTCGGCGGCACGGCCACCATCATGGACGCCGCGGTGTACCTTGACCCAGTCCCGACCTCCGCGGTCGCGGTGTACTTCCTCTACACCGGGGCGCGCTTCGCCGACGTCACCGTGGTCGACGACGAGGCCGACCAGTGCTTCATGGCCTACGCCGAGTTCCGAGGCCACTCCGCCCTGGCCGTCGGCGACGGCGGCATGCGCACCGTGACGAGCCCGACGGGGGTCGGATTCACCACGGACGCCGCCTCGCACCACAAGGCCGCCGCGGAGAAGGCCTACGCCCGCTTCCTCGACTCCCTGCCCCCGCTCTCCCCGTTCCGCGCCCAGCCCTGAGCCTCTGGCCCGCCGGCCGCGTCTGCGGTACGGTCTGGGCATGATCTCCTACACCCTCCGGATCGCAGGCTCTCAGCTCTACATGACCGGGACTCTCGGCGGTGCCCAGGCGGACGTCGTCGTGGAGCTCGGCGAGGAGCCCATCGACGCGCGCGACTTCGCCATGCGGATGAAGAGCGCCGAGCGCGCCATCCAGGCCCAGCTCCTGCGCCCCGCGGCGCCCGCGCCGGAGGCCTGAGATGGGAGACCCGACCCGCACCGGCTTCGACCGCCTGCTCGGAGCAATTGGGCAGGGCTACGTGAACGAGCTGGCGCGCCGGGGGGCCGCCGTCCTGGGCGAGGTCCACACCGCGCCCGACGACGGCACGGGCCCGACCCTGACCGTCTCCATCCTGCGGCGCCGCAAGGTTTCCGCGGCGAACACCGCAGCCGGCATCGAGGCCGCCTGGGAGGACGTGGCCGGGCTTGACGCGGTGCCCGCGGTGGTCTTCACGCCCTCGACGTGGAAAGCGGCCAAGGCCCGCCCGGAGGCCTTCGGCGCGTTGAAGGAGGGCGAGCGAGTCATTCTGCTCATCGACGTGCCCGCCGACGGCAAGCTCCCCGCCGATCGCGTCACGCTGCAGGACCGCATCCGCTACGCCGACGACGTCTACGGGGTCCACGCCTTTGCGGTGGTCGACGTCAGCTCGCACCGCGCCGCCGGCATGCTCTGGGTCAAGGCCCAGTACGCCCGGGAGGCATGATGGGCCTGAACATCCGCATCGAGCCGCCCATCACGGTCTTCCAGCAGGGCATCCTGAAGGCCAGCGAGCGGATCATCGCCGCGGTCGAGCACGAGATGGCCGCGATCGCCGAGCGGGCGCGGGAGGCGGCTCAGTTCAAGACTCCGGGCAAGGTGCTGCCCACGAAGTGGAAGGTGACGAAGTCCTTCCCCGCCGGCCTGGGCTCGCCCACCTTCACCGTCCACAACACAGACGAGCGGTTCAACCGCCTGGTCGAGCTCTCCGACGGGCGGCTGACCAACCTGGGCGAGATGCTCGAGTACGGGACTCGGAAGCACCTCATCCGCGCGAAGACGCCCGGCGGCATGCTGGCCTTTTACTGGCCCGCCGTCGGTCGGATGGTGTTCGTGAAGAACCCCAAGGCGGTCGAGCACCCGGGCACCCGCCCCTACGGCATGATCCGGGCGGCCCACATCACCGCGTCCGGCTACGCCGCCCGCATGGGCGCCGTCGTCACCCGCATCATCGGCCGAGGCATCACGTGATCCCTGCCCACCGCGACCACACGAACATCAAGCGCAGTTTCCAGGGCCGCATCGGGAACACCGTCGAGACGCCAGCCGGGACCTTCCCGGTCTACCACGACTACGCCTACGCCGATCCGGGCCTCACGGCCGGCGGCGCCGGCGAAAACGACGAGTGGGAGGCGGAGGGCGCCGAGGGCGGCGTGACCGGCGTTGAGGAGGACTGGGCCTGGGTCGAGGTGCGGTGGCTCGACGAGCTGGCCGGCACCGGCGACTACTCCATGGCGCAGATCGACGTCTTCTCGCGCGTCGGCGCCCCCACCGACACCCAGCGCGATCCGATGGGCCTCGTCTGCGAGCGCTTGGCCAGCGAGGTGCAAGGCAGGTTCTGGGGAGTGGCCGAGCCGCGCGACCGCTGGTTCATCGAGGTGCTCGACTACGCCGATCCGGATGACCCGACCGGCACCGGTGAGTACCTCGTCGTCCAGTCGGCGACAAATGGACGCTTCGGCGAGGCCACGGAGCGCCGTAGACACCCCTTGCAAGGCGGGTTGCAGCGCGTGACTCTCACATACACGGTGCGGCTCGTGCAGGATGCTGCTGGCGCCGCCGCGTTCTACACAGCCTGACGACCAGGAGCCCCCCATGCCCATCGGATTGCAGTCCGTCTCGTCCACGGCCAACCTCTTCCAGGGGTACTGGTCGCATGTCCATTTCGTCAAGAACCCGCTCGACGAGGAGGAGATCGTCCTCTACTACCTGGGCGTGTTCCAGGACGCGGTGCTCGAGATGTCGCGCGAGGACACCGAGTACCTCGGCACGCACTTCCCCCGCCGGGTCGAGTTGCTCAGCCCCACGCGCATGGGCATGAAGTTCTCGGGCAAGATGGACGAGCTCCACAACGCCAACATGCACCTGCTCATGGGCGAGGACATCGCGGACTCCAGCCAGTACGTCAACCCGGGCGCCAACTGCGCCTTCGACGACGTGTTCGGCAACCTGGTGGCGCGCCGGAAGCGCTGCGACGGCTTCGTGATGGAGGCCACGATGTGGAAGGTCACCGGCAACGGATCCATGAGCATCGGCGGCGACGCGGCCGTGGTCGGCACTCAGGCCGAATTCAACGCGCTCGACGACACGAACGGCGGGTACGGCGGCAGCGACGAGAGCCCCCTGGGCAAGCTGTACTGCCCGACGCCCGAGGTCTCGCCCATCTTCACCGAGGGCGCCTGAGCCTCAGCCGGCGGTTTCGGCCGCCGGAGTCTTCCGCTTCAGCACCCCCAGTTCGAACAACCGCTTCGTCCCCACCTCCTCGTCCGCAAGCCCCAGCGTTTTGCCGCTGCCCCACTCGCCCAGGTGCCAGCGGCTGATGGCCGACCACTGGCTCTTCAGGTGCTGCGCGCGCGCCGCGAACCGGCGGGGGTCTTGCGTGTCCATGTCGTGGACGGAGTAGGTGCGGGCGTCCACCTTGCGGTACCAGGATGGCGGGCGCGTGCGGTCGCGCCGCGGGGCACGCTGTGCCGGGGGAGCGGCGGTCGTGGCAGCGGCGCCGGGGCGCTCCTCAGGCATGGGCGGCTCGGCCGTCCGGTCGATGAGCCCGAGCGAGTGCGCGACCATCAGCAGCGGGGTCGTGAACGACGACTGCCATGCCGCGACATCGAGCATGAGCTCGTCGCGGGTGCGCTCGTGAAAGTACACCTGCGCCGAGACGCCCGCCCGCTGGGCGGCGAGCGCCACGAGCACCGCCGGGCCCGGCAGAAACCGGCTCAGCCCTGGGTCGTCGCCTTCGCCGCCGGCGTCCCCTTCGCCAGCGGCATCAGGTTTCCCAGGACGTCGCCCCACTTCGACACGCGGAACGACGCAGCGACGACCGCCGCGGCCTGGGCCGTGCTCAGGTTGTCGAGCAGATAGTCCTTCAGATGGGCGTTGCCCCGCCATGCCCCCGGGGCGCTGGGATCGCAGGCGGCCACGGTCAGCTTGCCCGCGTCCACGAGGAGCTTGGCGTTCTCGCGGGTGTCGAGCATCACGAGCGCCGTCTCCTCGATGAACGGCACGAGCTGCTCACCGAGCACGTCGCGGGCGGCGGACCAGAGCTTCGGCAGCAGAGTGGGCAGCTTCGGCAGCACCCGGCGCAGCGCGCCCATGACGTCGATCTCCTGCCCGTCCTTCCGGTCGAGCCACTCGACCGCGCCCAGATCCTCCAACGTCGAGGCCAGCGTCGTCAGCAGCGTGTCGAGGTGCAGGCGCCCCAGCGCCGCGAACACGACCTTGTCCTGGTAGAGCCGGCTCGTCACGACCTTGAGCGTGTCGCGCCCAACCGCGACCGTCTCGTCCAGGTCCCGCAACGCCTCGAATTCGTCCCGCATGTGCGCCTCCGCAGTGTGTGCGGTGTCCATAGCACACCGCCGGGCCCGGGTGAAGTCACGCCGCGCGCGTGGTAGGTTCGGCGGGCAGGAGCACCGATGTCCGACACCACGCACAAGATCGCACTCATCCTGGAGATGACCGACGCCAAGCTCCGGGCGGGCGTGGCGGCCGTGACCCGTGTGCTCGGCGATCTGGAAAAGGGCGCCAAGGCGGTGGCCGGCCGGGCCGGCGACGCCATGGAGGGCTTCGAGGACCGCACGAAGGAGGCGCTGGGCAAGGTCGCGGGCGATACCGGCGGCGCCGCGAAGGCACTGCAGGGGCTGGAGAACAAGGCGAAGAGCGCGGCCGCGGGCGCGGCTGGCGCCGTCGAGGGCTTCGAGAAGCGCACGAAGTCCGCGCTCGGCCGCGTGGGGGCGTCCACGGGCGGCGTGGGCCGGTTCTTCGAGGACATGCGGCGCGAGGCGACAGGCGCGGTGAACTCGGCCGGCGACGCCGTCGAGGGCTTCGAGAAGCGCACCGGCGGCGTTCTGAGCCGTCTGCTCGGCCCCCTGGCCGACTTCCAGGGCCAGATCGCGGCGGCGTTTGGGGTGGCTGGACTGGGCGCCGCGGTGAACGAGGCCGCCACCTTCGAGCGCGCGCTGGCCGACGTGGCCACCCTGCTCGACGGTACCGGCGTCTCGCTCGCCCGCTACAAAGAGCAGCTCATCGACCTGGCCGGGCGCTCCTCGCGCGATCTGCTCGACCTGACCAAGGGTCTCTACGACACCCTGTCGTCGGGCATCCCCGCGGTGGAAGGCGCCTCCGGCGCGTTCGCCGTCCTCGAGGCCTCGGCCAAGGCGGCCGCCGCTGGCAACGCCGAGACGGCCGACGTCATCCGCACGGTCACCGCAACCCTCAACGCCTACAAGGGCAGCGGCCTGACGGCGGCCCAGGTCACCGACAAGCTCCGGGTGGCGGTCGACAAGGGCGTGACGACCATGCCCGAGCTGGCCGGCAGCCTGGGTCAGATCCTGGGCATCGCCTCCGGTTTCAAGATCTCGTTCGACGAGGTGCTGGCGGTCATCACCCAGCTCACCCTCGCTGGGTTTTCCAGCTCGGAGGCGATCACCTCCCTGCGCCAAGCGCTCGTGACGACCGCGAACGCCGAGAATCAGGCCAACGTCGCCGAGCGCATGAATGCGCTGGGCTTCTCGATGAACCTGGCCAAGCTGGAAAGCCAGGGGTTCATCGGCGTGCTCGAGGAGATGAAGGCCAAGACCGGCGCGACCGGCGAGGTCATCAACAGCCTCTACACCGACATCGACGGAAAGAAGGCCGTGCTGGCCCTCGCCGCACAGGGCTTCGACCAGCTCCGCGGCAACATGGAGGCGATGCGCAACGCCTCGGGCGCCACCGACCGGGCGGCCAAGATCGTCAGCGCCACGTTCGACGAGCAGTGGAAGGTGCTCAAGAACAAGCTGACGATCGCCATGATCTCCATCGGGCAGCGGGCCCTGCCTGCGCTCACCCGCGGCATGGAGTCGCTCGCGGGCATCCTGGAAAGCGGAAACCTCGTCGAGAACCTGGGGACGCTCGCGGCGGCCCTGGCCAACATCGCTTCGTTCGTGGTGTCCCACGGCCAGGGCATCATTGCGTTCCTGACGACGCTGGCGGCGTTCAAGATCGGGAGCGCCGCGTTCGCCGGGATCGACGCGCTGAAAACCCGGCTGATGAGCCTCGTCTCGACCGGTGGCACCGTGGCGCAGACCGCCGCGCGCTTTGGCCAGGACTACGCGCTGAACTACGGCACCGGGTTCGCCAAGGGGGTGAAGGCTTCCGCCGGCGGAATCGGCGCCTCGCTCAAGGGCGCGCTGAAAAGCCCGGCCATGCTCGGCGTCATCGTCGCCGCCGGCACGGAGCTCGGCCAGTTGCTGGGCGACTGGATCGGCAAGGCGCTGGTCAACTCGTCGCCGATCTTCGGGCAGAAGGCGCAGGAGCTGATCCGCGCCAACACGAAGGACCTCGACCAGCGCGCGCAGAAGATCGCGCTCGATGCCGGGTTCCGCGACGCCGACGAGCTGCGGGCGATCCAGGAGAAGCTGGCCAAGGGGCAGGCTCTGCTCCTGAAGGGCCAGAACCAGGTGGTGAACCCCGGGAGCGACAAGGCCAAGCTGGGGTTCCGGGTCGAGGATGTGCGCGACCTGTCCGAGGCCTTCAAGGGCAGCGCCCTCGAGGCCCAGGCAGCGGCGGCCGAGGCCAAGGCCACCATCGAAGCCCAGATCGGCAACCTGGAGAACGAGAAGATCCAGGTCGACGCGCAGATGCAGGCTCTGCGGGCCACGGCGGCCGACGCCAAGGCGCGCTCCGAGCAGTTCGGTCGCGACGCCAACAACTCCCTGGAGGGTTTCGCGGCCCTGGTCGTCGAGGGCAACGCGCCGGCACGCGAGGCGGTCGACGCCGGCGAGAAGCTGAAGCTCCTGGAGGAGCGCGCACTTGACGTTTCCCGGCGCCTCATCGACGCCAAGCGCAACCAGGCGGCCTTCGCCACCGGCGTCCTGCAAAGCGAGCAGGAAGCCGCCGCCGCCGCGGACCAGGCCGAGGCCTCCACGAAGGAGCGCGTCGCCGCCAAGCGCGAGGAGCAGAAGGCGGCTCGCGACGCGGCTCGCGACGCCAAGCGCGAGGCCGACCAGGCGCGGCGGGAGCGCGAGCGGGAGACGGCCGACGCGCTCCGGGACCTGGGGAAGCTGCAGTCCGACGCGCTGACCGCCGAGGGCCAGGCCGGGCTCAACTTCCTGGAATCGGCCATCGACGCCCAGGAGCAGGCGATCGCGCAGGCCAAGGCGCTCAACGAAGCGACCCTCGCCGATCTCGACCGCGCCGGCGCCAGCATCGAGGACATGGCCATCGCCGAGCAGCGCGGCCTCGAGGGTGTGCAGAACCTGCTCCGCGAGCAGATCGGGCTCGTCGAGGCCCTGCGAATCAAACGAGAGAAGGCCGCCGAGCTGGCCGGCGTGGCGGAGGTCAACGCCGCGAGGGAGGCCGCGGCCGAGCGGGCCAAGTACCTCAGCCCCGACGCGAAGCGGCAGCAGGCCGAGGAGTTGAAGCGCCTGGAGACCGCGGCGGAACTCCAGACCGCGGCCGAGATCACCAAGATCCGCACGGACTCGGCGAAGCAGGTCTTCGACATCGAGGCCAAGATCCGCACCGAGCGCGCGGCGGCGGAGAAGGCGTTTCAGGTCCAGATCGCCGAGGGCACCCAGCGTGCCATGCGGCAGACGGGGTTCGCGCCCACGCCCGACGAGGCGCCCACGCCGAAGGCGGCGGCCGCGCTGCGCGGTCTCATCGGCACGATCTGGGAGGAGCTGGTCGACGGAGGCAAGACGGCGGCCGAGGGCCTGGCCGAGAAGCTGTCCGGCTTCGTCGCCGGCGCCATCAACGCCGAGCTCGGGGAGGGCACCAGCGGCGCGATCGCGCTGGCGTTCTCCAATGCCCGGGACTCAATCGTCTCGGGCGGCGAGAAGGCCGCGCAGTGGCTGCGCAGTGGAGCAGAGGCCGCCACCGCGAAGGTGCTCACCGCCAGCCAGTCGCTGCTCGGCAACGACCTCTTCGCGCGGATCGCCGGAGCCGTCGGCCGGGTGGGCAGCGCGGCGGGCACGCTGCTGAAGTCGGCGGCGGCGCAGACGGCCGCAGCGGTACGGGTCGCGGCCGAGGTGCCCGGCAAGCTCGTGGACGCCACCGAGCAGCTCGTCGGCGGGCTCTCCGATGCCTTCGGGGCGCTGGGCGAGGACGCCAGTGAGAAGCTCGGCGAGGCCCTGGTCAACTTCGGGACGACCATCAACTCGGTCCTCACCGCTCCGCTGAAGGAACTGCTGGGCGAGGACCTGTCGCGCTACCTCTCGCCCATCCTCGATCTGCCGGGCGCGCTGCTGAAGCAGGTCAACTCCAAGATCCTGCAGCCGGCCCTGTCGGCTGCGACCTCGCCGCTCGACCGGCTCTTCGGGGCCGCGAACGAGGCGCTCAGCGCGCTGACCAACCCGGAGAACACCCAGGCCGCGCTGAAGGAGAAGCTGGCGGCGGTCGATGCGGAGACGAAGAAGCGCGTCGACGAGCTGAACGCGCGCGGCCAGTTCTCCGAGGCGAAAAAAGCCCAGGCCGAGGGCGCGACGCAGAAGGACGAGATTCAGCGCGAGTTCGACAAGGCACAGCCCGCGGCCGTGCTCGGCCGGATGGTCGACCAGGCCAACGAGGTGCTCCAGCGGGTCGTGCAGGCTCTCCCCGCCCTCGTCGGGACGATCGTCGACACGCTCATCCAGGAACTGCCGAAGTTCATCGAGGGACTGGCCAACGCCGTCGCCGGCGTGCTGACCACGCTCGCGCCCAAGATCGGGCCGCTGCTGACCACGGTCATCAACGCCATCCTGGACGCAGTACCGGTCATCATCGACGCGCTCGTGCAGGCGATCCCGCAGATCGTCGACGGGGTGCTCAAGGCCCTCATTGGGCTCATCGGCCGACTGCCCGCGCTGCTGACCATTATCCTGCAGGGCATCATCGACCTGCTCCCGGGGCTCTTCAAGGCGCTGGCCGACAACATCCCCGGGCTGATCATCGCCATCATCGACGCCATCCCCAAGCTCATCGTGGCGCTGGCGGATGCGATCCCGGTCATCATCACCGAGGTCATCGCGGGCGTCGGCGACATCATCGGGGCCATCATCGAGCACCTGCCGGAGATCATCGTCTCCATCGTCAAGGCATTGCCGCAGATCGTCTGGGCGCTCATCAAACTCGTGCCGATGATCGTCTGGGCGCTGGTCAAGGGCCTGGGCCTGGCGCTCGCCTCCATCTTTCGCGGTTTCGGCGGCGCGTTCGCGAAGATGGGCGCGGGGATCGCCAGCGCCGGGAAGGCGTTCGGCAAAGGCGTGTCGGAGGCTGCGCGGGCCGTCTGGAAGTGGCTGACGTCGGCCGGCCGGGCGTTCTACGACTTTGTCACGGCGGCAGGGCGCGCGGCCAAGAGCGGCGCTGGGACCGTCTGGGGCGGTATCAAGAGCGGCGCGAGCTGGGTCAAAGAGAACACGTGGGACCGCATCTTCCACAGCGGCGGGCACGTCAGCAGCGGCGCCGATCCGGCCAAGGCCATCCGGTGGGCGGCCGCGGGCGTCCGGCGCTTTGCCGACGGCGGTTTCGTCGGTTCGATGGAGAACGGGCTGCGGCGCCAGCTTCGCGGGGACGAGGTCCCGGCGCTGCTCCAGCTCGACGAGAGCGTGCTCAACCGGGTGGCCACCCGGAACATGGGGCAGGCCGAGCTCAACGCACGCAACGCCGGCTGGACGCCATCGGGCGGCGGCGGGGGCGGCCCGGTCATTGCGCAGATCACACCAAGCCAGCGAGGCCTCGACGCTCTCCTGCAGATGCTGATCGGCCAGATCGTGCTCACCGCCGGACAGCCCGGCAGCCCCATGAACCGGGTGCTCGACCGGCGGCCCGTGCCCGGGGCGCGCGGGTTGCGGTAGACCACGCAGGCGGGTTGACATTTCCGCGCGTCAGAGTATTGCATACCCACTGACGCGACGGAGGACGCCATGCTCAACACCGCTGGATTCATTGTGCTCGCCGGTACGCCCGAAGCCTGGGATGACGAGATGCGGCAGAAGTGCCGGCCTGGGCGTATCGCGGGGACCGTCGACAGCGACGACATGATTCGAGTGCAGGGTGATCAGCACCAGCGCGGGCGTCGCACGGCTCAGCTCATTCGGACGGTCTACGGATGGAGCGTCCGCTACGCCTCGGCGCTGGACCGGTGCGCGCTGATGTTTCCCGGAGAGGCCGAGCCGGCGACACTGGCCGCATGCATCCTGTGGGGCCAGGCCTGGGCCGAGGAGCACCCGATGAACCGTGAGTTCATCAGCAAGCGGGACTCCCTGCTGCGGTTTGCGCAGGAACCGGGCGAGATCGAGAAGATGAGCGGCGGCGAGCGGGCGGTCGTGATGGCGGCCGTCACCCAGGCCATGACCCCGTAGCGCGTCCGCTCGCTCCGGTGGTAGGGTCGCGCCATGCGCGCCCGCCGATTCCTGCTCGTGCCCGACATCGCATGCGGGCAGGCGACGATCACCTCCTGCACCACCTCGACCGGCGACCCCGGGCAGGACGGGCTTTCGGTCCGTCAGCCCGTGCCCGAGACGGGGAACGCCTGTCGAGGTGACCTGCGGCCCATCCTGACGGGCACGCCAGAGGACGACGTCGCCGGCCGCATCGCGGTCATCACTCCGGGCAGCAGCGGCGCAGCCCGCTGGGGCTTCACCCGGGGCAGCGGTTCGAATCTCCAGCTTCGCCAGCAGGCCAACGTGCTGACGCACCCGGACTTGCTCGACCGTCAGCCCGGTGTGCCGCTGGGCGGCTTCACCGAGTACACGGTGCGCCCCCGGTTGCTCTCGCTGAAAAGCGGGTATCTGCTGGCGATGTGGATCCGCCAGGCGCGAAAGCCAGAGGACCAGGCGTCGGGCCAGGGCCAGCAGGTGGTCTGGCGCTCGGCGATGGACGCGGCGGGCGCGTGGTCGGCGCCGGTGGCCCCGCCCGGGATGTCCTGGGGGGTGGGCAACACCATCGACCTCGAGCTGTTCGACCTGGCATTCGTGCAGTACCTCGACACGGGCGAGCTGCTCGCGGTGACGGTCTCGTCGGAGCACAGCTTCCTCAACTCCACGTTCTCCTGGGACCGGCGCCTCACGGTGCTGGTCTCGACCGACGACGGGCAGAGCTGGGTGGTGCGCGCCCAGCACGTGGTGAAGGGCTCGCCGGCGGACATCGACCTCGGCGCCGACGACTCGTCCATCATCTCCTGCACGGCTCAGATCCTGAACTCGGGCCGGCTGATGGTGGTGGTGAGCACTCAGCTCGGCGCCTACAGCCTGGTCTCGGACGACCGCGGGGCGACGTTCACCAAGGCGAAGCAGTTGATGAACTACGCCCTGGCTCTCAAGGGCACGGGCGAGGCCAATCACCCGGCGGTCGACTACACCGGCCTAACCAGCACGATGCTCGAGAACGGGCTGTGCTGGACGGTGCTGGCGGTCCCGCCCTACCGGGCCAATCAGGAGTTCCAGGCCTGCATCTACGGGTGGCTGACGGCCGACGGCATCACCTTCGGCGCCCGCCAGGACATCGGCGATCGCGGCCCCTACGCCTACGTCCTGCACCCGGCCGTGGTCGTGCGCGACGACGGGTGGCCGATGCTCTACGCCGAGGCCCACGAGTTCCTCGTCCCAGAGATCGGGCCGGTCTTCAACGACGTGATGGTCTGTCGGACCGCCGCGAAGCGCACGCCGGGGATGAGCGACGACGTCGACGACATCTTTCCGAGCGTGGCCCACATCGCCGACAACGTCGCGGGGGACAAACCCACGTTCTGGGCACTGATGCCGTTCCACGGCCACAGCGCCGGAGGCGGCACCGGCTCTCTGGGCAACACCGCCATCATCCGCAACAAGGGCCCGGCTGGCGGCATCTCGGCTGTGCGCCACCGCGGCTCCGTGTGGGTCGCTCACGCCTGGATGATCGAGACCGGCAGCGGCTCGACCGTGACGCTTCAGGAATCGGGCATCACCGTCGCCAGGGCGCACAACTGGCAGCCGATGCAGGAACTGCTCGGGCCCGGGTGGAAGCTCGGCGTGTGTCAGTTCGGCGCGTCGCCCAACACCGAGACGACATGGGGCCGCGCCTACCACCTCTGCCACGACATGCAGGGATACCCCGGCGTGTGGGGCTGGCAGGTTCACCAGGAAGGTTCGAACGACGGCGGCACCGTTGCCATCGGTAGCGCCACGCCGCGCTCCTACGAGGAGATCGAGGGCGGCCGCTACTACTTCCGCACGACGCTCCCGAACAAGAACGGCGAGGACTCGGACCTCACCAGCACCGGGACGGCAAGTGCGGGGGAGGAGGCGCGCAACACGGGGCTCTTCCGACTCTGGGTCGACGTGCGCGAGGGCGGGTCGACCAGTGCGTGCGACATCGGGGCGCAGTTGAACCTGACGGCCGGTGGCACCGCCTACGGGGTCGAGGTCCGGCTGGAGCGCACGAGCGATGCGACTGTGTCGATCGCGTTCACGAACCTCGGCGGCTCCACCTACGGGTCGAAGAGCATCACCTGCGCGGTGGGCGAGTGGATCGAGGTACTGGCGGGCGTGGACGGGGACGGCATGTTCCGGGCGATCTGCATGGTCCGGGTCTGGCATCCCGACACGGACCCCGATTTTCTGTCCGCGTACACCCAGGTGGCCGACGTCGCGGCGTCGCAGAACGCCGCGAACGATGACAGCGACGAGTTTTTCCGCTGGGGTCACATCGCGACGACGACCAACGCGCGCACGAGCCGCTGGAAGCTCGCCCACCTCCACCGACCGGACATGCAGATCGTCGACGGCACTGGCTACCCGGCCAAGATGCTGCAGGGCCGCACGCACGAGTGGGACGGCGAGAACACGACCGTGCAACTCGCGCCCTGGCTCATCAACGCTCGGGAGCCGTCCTGGTACCTCGACCGCAACGACTCGGGTTTCCTGAACCTGATGCGCTGCCCGGCCGCCGTTTCCCGGCCGCAGTTCCTCGAGCGCGGGCTTTCCGCCGCGTGGCGCGGTGACGCCGCCACCCGCGGGGGCTACACCTACCTGACCGGCTACGATCACGGCCCGGCCAACGTGCTGCCCACCGGGACCGGAAAACCTTGGCGCGTGCCCACGGTGGACACCAGCGGCTACGTGCCAGACACGATGCTCGTGCTGGACGCCGGCGCGCAGGGCTGGACGCTGGACGCGCTGGCCGTATTCGGTCGCAACTGGCCCAACCTGCGCATCGAGCTCAACGGCTCCAACTCGTGGTCTGCGCCTGCGCGTCGGATCTACATGGGCTTGCCGCTCTACCCGGGCGATGACGCAGGCCTCGAGGAGTGGCACCGCAGCCTCGCCGACTGGCTCTGCGACCCCATCGCATCGGGCCTCTCGCTGCTCTTCTCGGGCCGGACGGCGGTGGTCGTCAACGCCACCACGCTGGCGAGCCAGGCGGGCATCTGGCGACCGCACCAGTGGTACTCGCACCCACTGGGGCAAGGGCCGCAGCACTACCTCGCCATCCGGGCCGAGGCCGCCGTGCTGGGCGAGGGCGCCGCGCCGCTCAATCAGACGCGGGTGTTCCGGATCCTCGACAACGATGACTCCCGGCTGTTCTTGGACGACACGCCGCTGAGCTACTGGCCGACCTGGAATTCGAACGGCGTCGGGAACGAGGAGCGAGCGGCGATCTTCTCCGACCGGTTCGCGGTCTCCATCGGCCAGCACATGGCCGCCTCGACCGTACCGTACCGCTATCTGCGCCTGACGTTGCTGGCCCACTGGCGCGGCCGGGGAGAGACCTCGGCCGTCACGCGGCGCATCATCCCGGGGCGCCTGGCCGACCTCTCGGCGTCCGACCTGGAGTGGGGATGGGGTTGGAAGGTGGACCCCGGCGTCGTCGTTCGGCAACTCCCCGGGGGCGGCACGACCACATCCGAGGAGCGGCCCTCGCTGCGCACGTTCTCCTGCGAGTACAACCAGCGCAGGTTTCAGGCGCCCACCACGACGCTGGCCGCGCCTCCGCGCGCCACCACCGGCACGTGGCAGGAGATCGTGGACTTGCTGGCCCGCACCCGTCACGGCGCCGAGCTCTGCGCGCTCGTCTGGCAGGGGGAACGCGCGGTCGCCAACGGAGACACCGACAAGCGTCACAACCCGCCCGACGTGGCGCAGGACTTCGAGCTGATGCTGGTCCGCTCCGGCGGGCACGACATTCGCCAGGCCGCGTGGCAGTGTGCGCAGCAGTCCTTGCCCAGCGCGGGCGGAGATCCGACTGTGGCGTCCGTCGTCCGTCCCTGGATGGCGGTGCGGTCCATTACGTTCGACGAGGAGGCCTGAGTGAAGAGCTACCCCATGAGCCGGGAGGTGTCCGGCAGCATCATCGTTGTGGTCACCCTGACCGTCTCCACCGCCGCGGGGAAGCTCGCAGCGGTCGACATCCGGGATTCCGAACTCGGCCTCGCGTCGATGTGCCCGTGGCTCGGGCGCGCGCTCACCCAGGGGAACCCGGATGAACCGACCGAGGAGCAGGTCACCGACGCCGTCACGGCGTTTCAGGCCCGCGCCATCCTGCGCAGCGTCGAGGCGGTGCTGGTCAGCGGCCCCGCGGTCCAGTTGGCCTACACGGCCACGTTGGACGATGAGGAGGAGGACGTCTTCTCCGCAGTGGGAACAAGCTACGTCCAGGCCAGCTCAGACGTACCGGTGCGCGGGCTCATCTGGGCCAGCATCGCCCACGAGCACGTGTTCTACTGGGGCACGAACGACGAGGGGGAGGCCACCGTGGAGCTCACCATCGGCATCGACGTCCTGCCCGAGCCCGGGAGCCAGCACGACCGTCTGCTGAAGGCGTGAGGTGACCTGTGGCACCTGCGACCGCCATTCCCCGCGGGGGCATTACTGCCGTCGCTGACCTGGCCGCGCTGAAAGCGCGCTACCCACGGTCCGCCGACGCCGTCTACGTCCGCTCCGAGGACGACCTCTTCATCTGGGACAAGCTGTCGACCGAGACGGTCGACGACGTCGATGTACACCTGCGCAACGGGCAGGCCGAGGAGACCCCGGGGCGATGGATCCGCGAGGTGCGGCCGTCCACGGTTCTCAACGCCGCCGGCGAGCGCCTCGAGGTGGGCGAGATTGCCGACGGTGCCTTCGTTCAGCGCGTGGGTGACCAGCTTGTCGGCGGAACACCCGGCGGGGGCGCGGGCAGTGTCGTCCCCCGGGACCAGTACGTCACAACCGTGGCCAACACCACGAGCGTCACCCTCAACCGCGTCGTCAGCGCCGGGTGGGAGGCGAGCGTCTCCATGACCCACGGGGCGATCCCCTACATCCGCGTCACGTCTGCCCCGGACCCGGGCGAGTTCCGGGTATCCGGGAACACCATCACCATTGGGGACACGATCCCAACTGGGCGAGTCCTCGTCTTTCGCTGGCTGGAGCCTGGCGCGTGAAGCATCTCAAGTTGCTCGTGTTTGCTCTGATGGCATCGGCTGCGCTCGCGCTGCTCGGGGCGCAGGTGCAGATCTACTCGGGGCAGTACGCACCCGGTTCGATCACCATCGGAGACATCTCCACGTCGGCGATCTCCACCTGGGCGCGTGGCCTCGTCGATGACGCCGATGCGGCAGCGGCGCGGACGACGCTCGGGCTCGGAACCGCGGCGACGGCAGACACTGGTGACTTCACCGGTGGGCCACCGTTCGAGGCGGACGACTGGACGCATCAGTGGGTTGCCGCGGATGGCAACCCGACATCGGTCGGGTGGAGCACGTTCAACGTCACGGCGTCCGCGCCGAGCCTTGCCTCCGGGTCGCAAACGGACAGAACCGGCGCGTCCATTTCCTGCTGGAACATCACGCCCGGGGCCGGGACCGGTTCGTCAGGCATCAAGATCACGTGGGGATCGGGGGCTACAGGCCCGTGGGAACTGCGCGCTCGAGCGTGGATCCCCGGCGCCTCCACGAGCACTTGGGGCTTTGGCTACAACATGGCCGACAACGGGACGAACGAGTGGGCGTTCATCAACCCGAAGGTCGCCGGCGTGAACCTCTACTCAACGGCGCTGGACGCTGCCGCTGGTGACATGACGGGAGCTTGGGTCGACTGGACCCTGCGCGCGTTCCCGACGAAATCCGGCACGGGGATCTTGGAAATCTGGGCGGGCCCGGTGCAGATCGATCGCGTGAACTACACCGCGCTGCAGGCTCTCCGCGTCGCAGGCGAGGTCGAGTTTGGAAAAATGACTGGCGCCTCTGTCGCGGCAGGATGTCTCGCGTACATCAAGCTCAAGGACGACGGCGTGAACGATGCCCCGCCCTGGTACACGTTCCGCGCGCAGGGCACCGGGCCGTAAACGGGTGTCCGCGGCGCACCTTGCGCACGCCGAATAGAGCCATGAATCTGCACTGCGCACCCCCTCAACCAGTGCGCGGAGGCCCTCACCATGGCTCGTATCTTGATCTACGCCGGCCAGATCGCTGCCGGCATCATCGCCACCGCCGACATCGGCGACTCCCAGATCACGTCGGGCAAGATCGCCGGCGACGCAATCGACGGCTCGAAGATCGCCGACAGCGCGGTCGACAGCGAGCACATCGCCTCCGGCGCCGTGGACGGCTCGCACCTCAGCTCCGACGCGAAGAGCAGCGCGCTCGCCTCGAAGAAAATCATCCAGCTCGTCGCCTCGACGGATCTGAGCAACCCCGGTGCGACGACGATGGTCATCTCGTCCTCGCCCGAGACCACGGAATTCCCGTTCGCGTCGACCGCGGGTGTCATCGCCGACGGCAGCGTGACCGGCATTCCGGTCCTGCTCGAGCTGACCGCCGGCAACTCCGGCCAGTCCCACGGCTTCAACACCAACTCCAGCAAGGTGTGGGGCGGCCAGGCCGGCCGCTACGCCGCGCAGGTGTTCACCACCTCCGGCGAGGAGATCATCGACGCCGGCAACGGCAACAAGGTGTGGGCCATCATCACGGCCAGCGCGCGCACCACGGGCGGAACGTACACCATTCGCTTCTACAGCGATGAGTGGCCCTCGGCCGGCGGCGAGGTCACCCTGGCCTCCCCGTACACGATGAGCGCGGCCTACTTCCTGGCGTACCCGGTCGTCACGACCCTGGACGGTCTGGCCATCGACTCGCTGCGCAGCGACACGATCAAGCTCAGCAAGGTCGCCGCGGGTGTGCTCGGCAGCAGCATCGGCACGGCCGAACTGGAGAACGACGCCGTCACGGCCGACAAGATCGCCGACGGCGCCATCGACGACGCGGCCAAGCTCGGGGCCGGCGTCGTCACCACGGAGAAGATCGCGGCGGACGCGGTCACCAGCGACGAGCTCGCGGACGACGCGGTCGGCGCCGAGCACATCCAGGACGGCGCGGTCGGTTCCGCGGCCATCGCCGGCGACGCCGTCAACGGCGACAAGATCGCCGACGACTCCATCGGCGCCGAGCACATCGCTGACGGTGCGGTCGGCTCCGCGGCCATCGCCGGTGATGCGGTCGACGGTTCGAAGATCGCCGACGACAGCGTCGACAGCGAGCACATCGCCGCCGGCGCCATCGACACCGAGCACCTCGCCGACGCCAACGTGACGGAGGCCAAGCTCCACGCCGACGTCCTGCTCCGCAGCGTCGAGGTCTCCGGGCCCATCGGCACCACGGGCGGCGTCTGCAACCAGAGCACCGCCACGGCCGGCAAGGTCACGGCCCAGGGCAGCCCGGACATGAGCGTGGCCGTCGCCGCCGCGACGGTCTACAACGCCGCCGGCAAGCGCATCGTCGGCTCGGCCAACGCCAACCTGTCCATCGGCGCCGCGGACGGCAGCAACCCCCGCTACGACCTGGTCAGCTTCAGCGCCTCGGGCGTGGCCACGGTCACGGCCGGCACGCCCGGCGGCTCGCCGTCGGTCCCGTCGCTGCCCGCCGGTCACGTGAAGCTCGCGGTGGTGCTGGTCGGCACGGGCGTGACCTCCATCGGCAACGCGGTCATCTTCGACCACCGCGCCCCGGCCGCTCCGGTCTGGCGTCAGGAGAACTTCGTCGGCGACGGTTCCAACCTGAACTTCGCCCTGTCCCGCCGGGCCCGCGGCGACGTCCTGCTCTTCCGCGGCATGGCGCCGCAGCAGATCGTCGGTTCGCCGGACGACGCGGACGAGGTCGCGCTCACCGACGCCATCGAGCAGGACGGCACGCTGCTCGCGTACGGCGCCGGCAACGCTCCCGCGAACGGCGAGGTGCTCACGGCCATGTATTGGGGGTAAGCTCCCCCGGGTGAGCATCACCCACTCCCCCCACCACATCCTCACCGAGAAGAGCCGGACCCCCGGCTCGCCCCCTCCGATCCCCACTTCCATCGACGGAGCCGGCCTCAGCGCCGACCAGCGCGCGAGGCTGGGCAAGCTCATCCGCATTATCTGGCAGGTGGACCGGCTACGCTCGCCCGACGCCATCGTGCGTCAGGCGACGACCGGCTTCCTGCGGTCGGTCAAGCGTCGTGGGCAGGAATACGACGACCTCCCCTTCTACCACCTGGGGCCGGACGGTACCGGACCGGTCATGTGGCCCGCGGCCAAGTAGCGCCCAAGCGCGCGAAAAGACATGGTTTCCGCGCGTTCGGCCGCAGTGTCTACCACGCACCGCGAAAACCGTTGAGTTTCAGGGGCTTGCACACTTTCCCGCGGTGCTGTACCAACGCTTCATGGCCGAACGGCGCACACTTCGAGAGTCCTTCGTCATCCCCGCTGGGCGACCCGTCCGCGAGGACGTCGCTGGGATGGGGCTCGACCCGGAGATCTACCTCGCGGTGATCGAGGCGGACTTCGGCTGCGCCGGCATCGTCAATCAGAACCGCCGGGTCTACCCGGTCGCCGACTTCCGCTCGGAAAACGCCGCGCTGGCCGGCCGCATCGAGTCGGGCGCCAACGGCGTGGACCTGGTCGACGCCGAAGAGGACCACCCCGACTGGAACCCCACGTTCAAGGTGCCGCTCGCCATCGTCGAACTGCGCGTGGACGAGGACGAGCGGTTTCCCGGCAAGGCGGCCATCAGCCGCGGCCGGGTGGCCTTCCTCAACACCAGCCACGGCCGGGACATGCTGGTCCTCTACAAGGCCGGCCTGCGCATCGGCTTTTCCTCGCGCGGCACCGGCTGGTGCGAGGACCACCTCATCGACGAGTCGTCCCCCTACTGGGAGGCGAACGAGCCCTACCGCAACATGTGGGTGGGCGAGGTCCGGGGCTGGAAGCTCGAGACCTACGACGCCGTGCGAGTGCCCTCCGCGGGCACCTTCGCGAAGAAGAACAAGGAAAACCGGGAGGCGGCCGAGGCATACGCGCGGCTCGTCGAAGCCGGATTCGTCAAGCCGCAGGAGACGCAGATGACGCTCGCCGAGCTGAAGCAGAAGTTCCCGGAGCTCTACGCCCAGATCATCGGCGAGGGCAAAGCCCAGGCCGAGCACGGCCAGGCGCTCACCGAGGCCCAGTCCAAGTGCACCGCGCTCGAAGCGTCCAACGCGACGCTGAAGAGCCAGTGCGAGGCCGCGACCGCCGCCAAGGTGGAGGTCGAGGGCAAGCTGGCCGAGGCGCAGACCGCGCTGACCAAGGCCGAGGCCGACCTCAAGATCTCCAACGAGGCCAAGGTCGCCGCGGAGGGCAAGCTCGCCGCCAAGGCGCACGAGGATGCCATCGCGCTGGCCTTCGTCGAGGCGGTCGCCGCCGCGCCCGAGGCCCACCGCAAGACGGTCGACGAGCAGCTCAAGGCCTGGGTGGGCGAGAACAAGACTTGCACGGTCGAGCAGCTCAAGAGCACGGGCGCGCTCCTGGCCAAGACTGCCGAGAGCGTGGCCAAGGCCACGGCGGCCGCGACGGCGGGTCTCGCCCCGACCGAGGCGGGCGACGACAAGGGCGGCGGCGCCGGCGGCGCGCCCCCGGCCTCCACCACGGTCGAGTCCGTCGAGATGGTCGCCCTGGGCGTCGCCATCCAGCGGGCCCGCGGTCAGCTCGGCATCGGCTGAGCGTTCACACCACCACCGAACACGTCCACTGACGGAGGACTTCTCTCATGATCGGCAACATCGGCAGCAGCCTCGATCCCCGACACACGCATCTGAAGCCGGTCCAGGAAGCCCTCGGCCGTTTTGGTGGCGTGCTTCCCAAGAACCTGCCCGAGTCGAAGAAGGCGTTCATCGCCCTCTCGATGCAGCGGCAGTACGAGCACATGCGGGCCCTGGAGGCCTCGGGCTCGTTCGGCCTGCAGTTCCGCGGCTCCCAGGAGATGATCCAGGACAGCGGGCTGCGCGACGCGGTCATTGCCCACCTGGAGGCCGCCGGCCGCAAGGACGACGCCGCCAAGGTGAAGCTGGGCGAGACCACGGCCAGCTCCGCGGTCGCGGCCTACACGGTCCAGTCGCTGACCACGGTCGAGCAGATCTACGAGCGCACCCTGCTCGACAAGTTCGCCGACGTCCGCGTCCAGAACCAGCCCCGCGCGTTCGTACACTACTGGAAGCAGAAGGTGGGCCAGGACGGTGGCGATCTGGAGACGGGCGACCTCTTCAACGCGGCCATCGACCCGGACTACACCAAGATCGGCGCCGAGGGTGACACGAGCCGCTCCGCCGACTTCCAGATGGCGTCCTCGACCGTCACCGCGACGGAGAACGCCATCCACGCGGACTGGTACCTCAACGCCCAGCAGGACCTCGCCAGCCAGTACGGCCTGAGCCTGCCCGAGCGCGGCCGCGAGTTCCTCGCGCTCCAGCTCCGTCGTGAGCTCGAGGGCGAGTGCCTCCAGGCGGCCGTGGACGGCGCCGCGAACGAGGAGACGTGGACGAAGACTCCGCTGGCCGGGACCATCTACGAGACCCTCGATCCGGACAAGTGGCGCAACACGCTTTTCCGCGCCATGACCGCGCTGGACAACGACGTGTTCAAGCACGCCGACGGGTTCCGCGGCACCGAGACGATGATCTGCGATCCGGACACGATGCAGCTCGCCGAGGACCTCAACGCCCTCGGTCTGATGCAGTCCGGCCAGGCGCGTCGGGCCACGGCCGGCAACGCCTCGGTGGGCCAGGGCCCGGCCGAGGACGCCGGGATGGCCACGATCGGCCGCTGGGACTCCTACAAGGCCCGGTTCATGGCCGCCAACACCATGCTCTTCCTGCCCCGCCCGGGCGGCGAGGACCAGGCCACGGCGCTCATCCACTCGGTCTACGTGCCCATCACCGATCTGGGTCTGTTCCTCGACCTGAAGACCCGCAAGGTCACGATCAGCGCCCACACCCGGACGGCCAACGTGGTCGTCCGTCCGGGCCTGCTCGCGAAGCTCGAAATCGGGGACTGACCAGGGCTTGGGCCCGGGCAGGGTGTGACGTCTGAAGGGCTCGTCGGTCATCGGCGGGCCCTTCGTTTATGTGTCTATCGCACACCTCGCCCACCGGCGTGTGACGCGCTACGGTCGGGCGCAGTTCGTCTCTCTCGTGGAGCCCTCCATGACTACCCCCGTCTCTCTCGGCTGGCATTTCGCTCTTCCTCTCCTGGCTCGCGGGGTGCTGCCCCCGGGTGAGGCAAAGACCCTCGCCGAGGCCTACGACGGGAACGCCTCCGCGCCCGCGTTCAAAGATGCGGTTGTGGCGTTCCAGCAGAAGGTCGGTCTCGTGGCCGACGGAGACCTCGGGCCGAAGAGCTGGGCGCGGTTCGCGGCGGGCGCCGCGGTGGCGCTGATCGGCATGCAGCAGGCTCTTGCGCTGCGTGTCTCGCCCCGGGAGGCGGAGGCGGCCGCCAAGGCTTTCCAGGGCCGCGTGAAGCTCCTCGACAACTTTGTGCGCATCGGGGGCGTGCCGGTGCCCGTGCCGGAAGGCATCCGGATCCGGGTCGACCACCGCCGGCCTCAGCTCACCGCTCGGGCGGGGTGCGTGGCGCGCAACGCGATGGTCATGCACTGGGGCGGGCTCAACGCCACCGGGTGCTACAACGTGCTCAAGGGCCGCAACCTGGGCACGCATCTCATCGCCGAGTGCGAGGTCGGCGCCGACGGCGTGCTCGACGTGCTGCAGGTCTGCGACTTGGCCGACACGGCCTTCCACGCCGGCGAGATGAACCGCTACGCGATCGGCTTCGACATCGCGCGCTCGCCGCAGGTGGGCCACCGGGCGCGGTACCCCGGCGCCCGCGTCGTGAAGAACACCACGCCCCGAGGCGAGCGCGAGATCATCGCCCTGCCAGAGAACTACGGGCCGACTATCCAGCCGTTCATCGGCTGGATGGCCGACGTCTTCGGCCTCGAGTACCGATACCAGGGCCACCAGGTCATCGACCCCGAGCCCGACGGGACCGTGCTCCACCCCGAGCGGATCCGCGGCGTGGTCGGGCATCACAACGTCGACCGCGGAAAGTGGGACGTGGCGCCCTGGCACGAGGCGCTCTGGCCGTCCGCGACGCAGGCAGCCCACCCGGTCAGTCGGGCCGTCGTGGTGGAGTCTCCGCCGGTGCCCCAGCCCGAGGAAACGCCCGAGGAGACGCCCGCCAACGACGCGCCGGAGGTCGAGCCGGACGTGCAGCCGGAGGCCGAGGCGCCGACCGCGCCCGCCGTGGAGAGCCCCGCCGCATCGGTGGAGCCCGCCTCGGCCAAGCCTCCCCGCAAGATCCCGACGCCCCGAAAGGCGCCGCCCCGCGCGCCCCGGCCCGCCGGCGAGGTGCCGGTCACGTGAACCCGCTGGCCACCATCGGACTGACGCTGCTCGGGCAGGCGTCGAGGTTCCTGGAGCGCAGGGAGCTGGAGAGCCAGCGTCGCTCCTTGTCCACCTACCTGGCGGTGCTGGCCACCATCGAGCACGAGACCGACGCCGAGCGGGCGCGCATCGAAGCAGCCCAGGCCGAGGCGCACGCTCAGCTCCTCATCATCGACGAGAAGATCCGCCGTATGCGGGCCCGGACCCTGGCCCGCGAACTCAACGCCGCCTTCGGCAGGAAGTGACCATGCGCGCTCTGCTCCTCTGCCTCGCCGTCCTCGCCACGATGCTCTCCGACGCTCGCGCCGACGCGCTGTTCGACGGAGGCCTCGACCCCTACGACGTCGTCCATGTGACGGCGCCGGCGCCGGACGCGGGTGTGCCGGCGAGCGCCGGTGTGCCCATCGTCAGCGAGCCGCCGGCGATCTCGGTCTCTGCGCCCTCCGCGTCTCCCGGGCCGACCCAGGCGGAGGTCGACGCTGCGATGGTCGAGCTGGAGAAGGCCCGAGCGGCGGGAGCGGAAACCGTCGCGGCGATCCGCACGTCCAACCTCCCGGGGGTGCTGGTCTCGCTGGCCATTCTTCTGCTCGCCATGGCTCGGGCGCTGGCCATGCTGAAGCTCGCCAAGACGAAGCGCGCGGAGACCGTGTTCATGTTGATGGGCGGCATGGCGGCGGCCGCGGCCTACTTTGGGTGGGCTGACGCCTCCGCACTGAAAGAGACCAAGGCCACGCTGCTCGGGCTGACCGGCGGTGGCGCGGTCGGGTTGTCCGTCGCCCTCGACCACCTGGGGGTCAACGACCTAGTCGCGCGCCTGCTGGGCGCCAAGGGCCGCCAGGACGGTGCCGCGTGAAGCTCACCGCCTGGGCCGCGCTGCTGGCGGGCTGTATCGCTCAGCCGGCCGAGGCGGCACCGTGCGTCGAAGCCGCGCCGATGACCACCGGGCAGGTGGCCGAGTGCTCTGGCGTCCTGGTTCCGGATGACGTCGCGCGTGACGCGCTGCACCTCGTCCTGGTGGAGATCCCGCAGTTGCAGGCGGCGCTGCGGCGGGAGGAAGACCTCCACCGGCTCGATGTACAGCGGGACGCGAAAATCAAGGCTTCACTGGAAGCCGCTTTGAAGCAAACTGCGAGTGACACGTCCGACACTTCCTTGATCCTGATCGTCGCGGTGGGAGCGGCGGGCTTGATTCTGGGCGGTGTTGGGGGCTACCTCGCGGGGCACTGAGCGGGGAGACGGCACGATGGCGGACGCAACATTCGAGACGATCGAGCGGCGGATCGAAAGCATGGACCGACGGCTGAGCGACCTGGAACGCGCAGGTGCGACGCGCGAAGAGCTGGCCGATCAACTTCGCCAGTTCTCCGAGCGCCTCACCCGGATGGATCAGAACGTCTCCGCGGTCCCGGTGCTGGGCCAGAAGATCGACGAGCTGAGCCGCATCATCCACGAGCAGGACAAACAGATGGGGGTCCGGATCGACAAGCTGGAGAAGGCCGACGCCGAGTTCGGGAAGAAGCTGGAGGACCTGCAGGCTCAGCGGTGGAAGTGGGCCGGCGGCATCGCGGCCATCCTCGGCTTCATTGGCATCCTGGTCGCCATCATCAAACCAGACCTGAGCCTTTCCTCGTCTCCGCCCTACCAGCCGCCGCAGTACCAGCCGCAGCCCCAGGGCCAGACGTTCCAGGCGGCCCCCCAGGGGCCCCAGGTGATCTACTACGTCACGCGTCCGAACGACGTGCCGCCCGGCATCCCCGCGACGCCCGCTCCGGCCACGCTGCCGCCGGGCCTGCCCCGCTGAGCTACAGCACGCGGCAGGTCGATCCCTCGTCGCTGTGCTCGAAGTGCAGCCGGCGGCCGAACATCCCGAAGAGCACCTCCTTGTGGGTGACCAGGATGACGTTGGCGTAGATCGTCTGGAGCCCGGCGACGACCTCGCGCAGGGTGTCGACGCCCTCCGGATCGAGGTCGCCCCAGCCCTCGTCGAGAATGAGGAAATCCACGTGCTGCCCGCCGGCCAGTAGCCGTGACAGCCCAACCCGCAGGGCCATGTCGATGCGGGTCTGCTCGCCGCCCGACAGGTCCTCGTAGGTCAGCGTGCCGACGTCGTAGTCGATGAGGATGTCGAGCGTCTCGGCCATCTCGTCGCCGCTGGCGAGCGCCCGCTGGGTCTCCAGGCGCAGCCGCAGACCGCGCGACGAGATCCGCTCCAGCACCGCGTTGGTCTCGGCCTCGAGCTGCGCGATCGACTGCTCGATGATGAGGGTGGGCGCGAGCTCGCAGGTCTCGGCGGTGCGTGACCAGGCCGCAGCCTCGGCCTGGGCGGTATGGGCCTCCTGGCGCGCCTGGCGCATCATCTGGCAGCGGCCCTCGACCGCGGACAGATCGGCCTCGGCAACGTGGACCGCGCGGCTGGCCGCGTCGGCCTCCTGTTCGCGCAGATGGACGGTGGCGCGAAGGCCTTCCTCGGCCCGTCTGGCGGCCTCGACCTTTGCGGCGCCGTCCTCGCCCGTCGGCATCGCCTCCAGCGCCTTGGCGGCCTCGCTGGCCCGGCCGGCGGCGGCGTCCGCCTGGGCGCGCGCGGTGACCAGATCCGCGGCGGCGCGCTCGGCGTTGCGGCCCGACTCGATGCTCGCCCGTGCGGTGCGCTCCTGAGCCTCCAGCTCGGGGACGAGACGCTCCTGGCTGGCGCGCTCGGCGGCAACGTCCCCCAGGGCGCTGCGGCGGTCGCTGACGGTCGCCAGCTCGGTGCGGACCTCGTCGGCCTCAACCATCACCACCCGGCGAGCCTCGAGGGCGGAGCGGAACCGGGCCAGCAGATCGGCGGCGCGCTCGCCGCGGGCGGCGGCGGCCCGGGCGTCGGTCTCCTGTGCCAGCGTGGACGCCGTGCCTTCGACGCCGGCGCGGGCGGCGCCCACCTCGGCGGCCAGGCCATCGACCTCGCGGGCGCGCTCCCGGCGGGCTTCGATGTTGGCCCGCTCACGGCCCAGATCGTCCAGGGCCTGCTCGGCCTGGCGCTGCCGGGTGGTGGCTTCGAGGTGGCGGCTCTCGACGTCGGCGAGCGCCAGGATCTGGCCGGCGATCTCCTCGACGCGCAGCCGGGCGGTGGCGATCTCGGCTTCGAGCGCAATGCGCTGGGCGTCGGCCGTGCGCAGGGCCTCCAGGCGGTCCTTGGCGGCTTCGGCCTCGCCGACCGCGCGCTGTGCCGCGGCGACGCTTTCCCGGGCGTCCGTGGCCTTGGCGCCGGTGTCCATGTAGGCCTGCCGGGCGGCCGTGCCGCGCGTGGTGGCGGCCGCGACCTGGTCGCGCAGTTCGGGCAGCGCGGCGCGGTTGCGGGCGGCCGCGGCGGAGAGCGGGCAGAGCGCGAAGAGGTCGACCGCCCCGTCCTGGCCTCCGGGCGCCACCCAGGCGGGCGCCGTCGCGCAGCCGGCGTTGGCGGCCTCGCCGGCGGCGAGCTCGGCGGCCTTCAGCGAAGCGGCCAGCCCGGAGTAGACCTCGCGCGCGCTGGCGAGCTCACTCTGGGCCTCGCGCTCCGCCTGCAGGCAGCGCTCCAGCTCCGAGGTCGCAGCGTCCCGCGTCCCGCGGCGGGCTTCCAGCTCGGCCGCCACGCGCTCCAGCTCCGGGAGGTTGGGATCGGGGGCGGGCAGCGCGCGCAGCCGTCCGTCGAGGCCGCGCACCACGTCTTCCTGCCGCAGCCGCTGGTTGCGCAGCGAGGTGAGCTCGGCGACCTGGCCGGCCAGGGCAGAGACCGCGGTCCGGGACTCGGCGACGCCGGCGGCCCGGGCCTCCAGCTCGGCCAGATCGGACCGCTCCTTCGGCATCGCTTCGAGGCGCGCCCGAGCGGAGGCCAGACGCTCCTCGAGGCGAGCGAGATCTCGGGCGGAGGCGCGGTGCGCGTCGGCGGCCGTCGTCGCCTCGACCAGGGCGGCCCGGGCCGCGGTGAGAGTCTCGGCCGCGCTCGCCACCTCGGCCTCCGTGCGGCCTTCCAGATCGGGCAGCGGCGCGGCGGCCCGGAGCGCTAGGGCGTCCAGGCGCTGTTGCAGTCGCTGGGCCGACTCGTCCAGTCCGCGGGCGGTGGCGCAGCGCTCGGAAGCCTGCACGAGCGCGGCGCGGGCGGTGGCGATGCGCTCCAGCAGCGCGGGTAGATCGGCGGCGGCCCGCTGCCCGGCCGCGACCGTCTCCGGATCGGCCGACATCTGGAGCCGCGCCACCTGGAGACGCAGGTCGTGCGCCTCGGACTGAAGCGCAGCGACGTGGGCGGCCTGGGCGGCGCGCTCAGCCTGCAGGCGTGCGGCCTGAGCGGCGCGCTCCTCGGCCTTGGCGCGCTCCTCGGCGGCGGTGGCGACGGCGGCGCGGGCCTGGGCGAGCCCATCGCGCGCCAGGCGCTCGGCGGTGGCGTGCTGCTCGACCAGCGCGCGGCACTCGACGATCCGCGCCTCCTCCGCCTCGAGGCCGACGGCGCCGCGCTCGTAAGCGGCGGCCCGCTCTTCGGCGCCCGCCACCTTGGCCCGGGCCTCCTTCGCCATCGTGCGGAACTCCTCGATCTGGAAGATCGAACGCAGCACGGCCTTGCGTCCAGCCGGCCGCTCGTTCGGGAAGCGCGCCGCATCCTTCTGCTTCACGAAGTTCGTCGCGAGCAACGTGGAGACGGCCGGCACCACGCGGTTGATGAGCTTCTGGGTGGCCTTGGAGTCGTCATCGGAGAGCGCCGTGCGCGATCCGTCGGCCTCGACGCGGTAGAGCTCCAGCTCGGACGAGCCGCGACCGACCGAGCGCCGCTTCCGCACGATGCGGTAGACGACGCCGGAGGCGCTGAAGTCGAGCGTCACCGCGCAGGCCTGCTGCCCGATCTTCACGATGCGGTTGGCAGCCGGGCCTTGGGTATCCGCGCTGCGGTGGTAGCCGTAGAAGGCGTAGAGAATGGCCTCTGAGAAGGAACTTTTGCCGGTTCCGTTGGGCCCGGTGACAGTGAAGGATCCCATCGCGTCAAAGTCGACGATGAGGCGGCTGTGGAGGCGGTAGTTCGTCGCCTCCAGGCGGATGAGGTGCATGCGTTCTCCCGTGCGTGCTCCGTTGTGTGGGTATTGTGTACCACGCGCACGGGCAGGATCGCCAGCGGAAGAGTGGGTCGTTGAACGGATTTAACGGGTGCAGAAAACGGGGCGGGAAATGTAACGGCAGTCAGGCGGCGGGCGGCACTGCAGCTTCAAGGTCGAGATCGGCGAGCAGGGTGGTGCCGCGCGCCCTGAGCGTCGACACGGCTTCCATCTGTTCCGGCGTCTTCGGGCCCAGAATGCGCGCGGCCTCTCGCCAGGCACGGTCGCACAGGACAGAACACGTTCGCCGATCTCGGGCAATGGCGTCGCGGACGCGCTGGGTGAAGGCCGCGTCCACGGAAGCGTCCGTGATCCCGACCTCGGCGAGCTCGATCGTCAGCAGAGCGGTGCCAAGGAAGCTCGGATACCGGCCAGGGCCAAACCCGACGACTGCCGACTCATAGATCCGGCCTTCGACGATGACGGTCGCCGCGTCAATGAGCCGTTGGACCGCGTCGAGGTTTAAGCGACCGTCTTGGCTGAACAGGTCACCCACGGGCTGAGCAGTCATCGAGCGACCTCCGCCGCCTGGGCCAGCCCATGCGGGCGCAGGACGGTCATCTGAGCCAGGATCTGATCACGGTGCTCGGCAAGGTCCGGCCGGGCCGCGAAGACGGCCTCGGTGCCGCGCACGAGCAGCGGGGCGTCCGCCTCCACGGCAACGCGGGCTCGCTCGGCCCGAGTCACGGTGCAGGCGTTGGCCGCGACCCACCCGGCGGTGCGCCATCGACGGACCAGCAGCGCGAGCTGGCGATACCCGTCGTCGTCGACCTCGCCCTTGACCCGGATCACGCACGGGTCGGAGGTCGTGATGCCCAGGAGCGCGCCGGGGTCGACTTCGGCGCTCTGGACGGCCGCGGCTAGGTCGAGCTGACCGGTCTCGCCCGCCGCAGGCAGCATCCGGGACCGGGCCAGCACGCCCGCGGCGTCGAGGGTGATGAACCGCCGAGCGCCGGGGTAGGGCACGAACTCCACGCGGGCGGCGCCGGCCTCGTCGATCTCCACGATGGAGACGCCGTGGTCGCTTGTCTCCTCGCCGAAGTCGCCGCGATCGGGGCTGCCGATGTAGTGATGCGGCCACCCGTGCCCGGGCGCTTCCTGGCGCAGGTGCAGGTGGCCGAAGAGCGCGGCCGCGTACCGGTCGAAACCCTCGGTTGGGATCTGCACGTCGGAGAGCGGCACCGTCTGGTAGGCATCGTACTTCGCGCCGCGCAGGGTGCCGTGCCCGGCGAGCACCACGGGCACGCCCGCGGCCCGGTAGGGCTCGGTCAGGGTGGTGAGCAGCAGCAGGAGCTGGTCGAGCGCCGCGGTGATGGCCGCGTTCGTCGCCTCGCGGCTGTCGGTATCTTCGGCCAGCCCGGAGCGCGAGGGGTAGGGCAGCACGGCGATCGCGCACAGCAAGCGCTCGTCGGCCAGGGTGCCCTCGCCGGACACCACCACGGGGCCGCCGGACAGGGCAGCTGGCATCAGGCGCGTGCCGGCCCGGGTGCTCCACAACTCCATGACGCCAGGGGCGTCGCCGATGAGGAGCCGGTCCGGGCGCAACACCTTGAGCGGTTCCAGGGCGTGGGCGCCGTGCCCGATCGGGCGGTCGTGGTTGCCCAGCACGATGAGCTCCGGTGCGATCTCCGTGTGCATCACGAGGGCGCCGCAGGCGACGGCCTCCGTGCCGGGACTGGGCCGGGGCCGTTCGTAGAGGTCGCCCACGTGCAGGAAGAGGTCCACGCCGCGGGCGCGCCCGACCTCGCCCACCCAGGCGAGCATGGCCCGACCCTGCTCGAGCACGAGCGGCTGGCCGTCGGCCGTCGTGGGCTGCAGGCCGGCGAGCTGGATGCGGTCGTCGACGTGGGTGTCGCCGTAGACGAGCAGGCGGATGCGCGCGGCCATCACTTCGACTCCTGGAGCTCGAGCAGCCGACGGTAGGACTCGGTCCGCCACGCGACGCTGTTCTTGAGCGCGCGCTCGCCGTCGAAGGCGATCTGGTTGACCTTGGCCAGCTCCACCAGGGTGCGGGCCTGGGCGTCGGGGCTGAGCCGCTCGAACTGCTCGACGGTGATGATGCCGTCGCCGTCGGGGATGCCGTCGTCATCGTCCGCGTCGTCGGGCGGCATGTCGAGCACGCGCCGCGCCGCGCCGGCCTCGGGCTCCAGGGATCGGCCGACCGGGGGCGGGGCGATGCTCCCGGGGGCGATGCGGGGGGCGCCACCGGCGCCGGCGGCGCTGGGCGTCTCACCGGCCCGGGCCTCGATCTGAAGCGCAGGCGTGTCCGCCGGGAGCTGGGCCGCCGTGCCCGCCGATGCCTTGGAACCGAAGAGCTGCGCGGACAGCCCCAGGGCCTGGGCCGCGACCATCTTGTGGACCTCGCGGTTGGTCTCGGCGTCCTTGAAGTCCCCGGTGAAGACGAGCTTCGCCGCGCAGAACGGCAACTCCAGCTCGTCGTCCGAGTAGGCGTGGCGCATGCCCGTCGCCTCGCGGATGAGCCGGAGCTTGGCTTTCGTGGTCGCGTGGCTGAGGATGTGCGCCCGCTGGTTGGCCAGGGTGGCCTTGCCGTTCTGCCCGCCGAGGAGCTCCAGCGACGTGGCCGAACCGTCGCGCAGGTCCAGCTCCTTGAACTCGACCATCGGGCGGCGCCGACCGTCCATTCCCATGACGAAAGCGGCCACCTGGAAGTAGACGTAGTGGGGGTCGCTGCCGTTGTCGAGTCGGACGCAGTTGGCCACGTCCCAGTCGATGCCGGCCGCGGCGGCGATGCGGTTGAGCAACGCCTTCCCGATGCCGCGCTTCCCGGCCCCGCCCTTGACGGGGTAGGTCTCGGCCTCTTTGTTCTGCACGTTGATGGCCGAGATCTGCACCGCGAAGCCCGCCGGGATCACCGCGTTGGTGATGGGCGTCAGCAGGTTGGTGTTCTGGGCCAGCCAGTGGGCGGCCTGGCTGAGGGCGCCCTCGTCGCGCACAACGCCGCAACGCTTCTCCAGCTCGTTCTTGTCGACGCGCACCATGGCCGTCGTCTGCTGCCCGCCGTTGCCGTTGCCGCGCTGCTGGTTGTCCCAGCCGCCGGCGCGATCGTCGAACCCGCGCTGCCCGCGCCGGTCGTCTCCCGTGTTCGCTGCCATTGTGTCTCCCGTTCTGCCGTGATGCAGGTCAAGCCGCTTTGTTCAGGATGGCAACCACCGGCGGCGGCGGCGGGTGCTTCTCGAGGTCGTAGATGCAGGACATCGGAGCCGCGCCGTCCGAGTCGTTCCAGTCGTCGGCGCAGACCAGCAGTTCGACCGGCAGGCCCAGCATCGTCGCGAGCTGCGCGAGCTCTCTCAGCTTGGGGCTGGCCGAGCGCATCAGCGCCTGCACGTGGTAGGCCTGGAGCGCCGGTTCACCGTTGACCGTCTGGCCGGCCCACGCGTCGCACAGCAGGTTCATGCTGAGCGACTTGCCCCGCCCGCCAAGCACCAGCAGCCGGGCCATGACCCGCAGGCGGACGCGCTCCACCACACCTTTGCCGTTCGTGAATTCGTTCTGCATGCCGCCGACGGTGCTTTAATTAGGGTCGCCGTGCAAGTCTTTTCGTTGCGCCGGATACTAAACAAACATCGTTGCGCGAAAGTGACGAACGTGTCAGGAATCGCCCTATGGGAGAACGGGATAGGACGCGTACATGAAGCCTTGGTTTCGGCTCAATGCCGACTTCCCGCTGGACGGGGCGTTACGGGAGACGGGTTTCGCCTGGGCATGGCCGTTCCTGCTGGCGGCCTGGAAGCGCTCCAGCGTTTTCGGCCGGCTCTCGGACACGGACCTGAGCGATCGGGTGCTGCACGAGGTGGCCCAGGTGCCCGGGTGTCCGGCGGGCCGGTCGTTCACGATCCGTGACGCCTACATCGCCGTCGGGCTGATCACTCCAGGGGAGGACGGCGGGTGGACGACGCCCTCGTGGGAGGACTACCAGGAGGACCCGACGAAGGCGGATCGGCAGCAACGGTACCGGGAGCACAACCGGGAACGGATCGCCGAGGCCGACCGCCGCAGGTACGCAGAGCGGACCGGACGGGCCGTCCATCCCGGCGACGTTCCGCGACGTTCCGCGACGTCCAACGACGTCGTTGGAAACGAAAACGACGTTCCAACGACGTCCAGCGACGCCCAACGACGTACAACGACGCCAGACGGGACGGGACGTGACAGAGAACTACGTTCTCAAGAACAAACCACATGTCCGACCTCCGGTCAGACTGCTGGTGTGGAAGACGCAGAGCCGGAGACCCCGGCGATCCGCACCCAGGCCGAGCTCGTGTTCCGGCATTGGGTCGCCGTCTGCCGGAAGAGCGGCCTCGCCGCGAAGCTCTCCACCACAGCGTCGAAGAAGCGGATCGGTCACGTCGTCGCCCGCCTGCGGGACGGGTACACCGTCGACCAGCTCAAGCTCGCGGTCGACGGCTGCGCGAAGAGCCCCTTCCACCAGGGCCAGAACGACCGGTCCCAGGTCTACGACGACCTGGAGCTGATCTGCCGGCCCGGTAAGGTCGACCAGTTCATCCAACTCGCCGCTGCGGCGGCGCCGAGGGCACCGGCGGAGGAGATCGTGCCGACTTCTACCCGCCGGACGGGGAACACGGATCCGATACCGGACCGCAGCGTCTGGGAGTATCGAAACAGATTGGCCGCGCAGGCGGCCGGAGCAGGGAGCGGGAGACCATGATTCAGCCGAAGATCGGCGTCGAGGGGGAGCGCCTCGTCGCCACCGCAGAGTGCAAGGCCTGCCACGACGGTTTCACCTTCGAGGAGTACCAGGCCAACGGCCTCACCTACGACCGAGCGGTCCCGTGCGCCGAGTGCTCGGAGCCGCTGCGGCGCTGCGGCCTGTTCGGGCGGGCGCGCATCCCGGCCCGCTACGAGACGGCCACGATCGACGACTCGCCCATCGGTGGAGGGCCCCAGGCCGAGGCCTTCCAGTCGGCGCGCGAGTGGGTCGCCGCCATCGACGCGGTCTGGAAGGGGCCGAGGGCCTCGCACCAGAAGACGCCCGGCGTGTTCGGACACCCCGAGCCGGGCGACATCCTGCTGGCGGGCCCCCAGGGGGTTGGAAAAACGCACGTCATGGCCGCCACCGCTCGCGAGCTGACTCTGGGCCGGGGGCTGCCCTGCCGGTACGTCTCGTTCACGAAGCTGGTCCGCCAGGCCAAGGCCGCGATGAGCGCAAAGGAGGACGTGCAGGCCATCGTCGACGCGGTGATCCAGTCGCCCGTCCTCATCCTCGACGAGCTCGGCGCGGGCCGGGCCACCGACTGGGAGGCGGAGATCGTCCACAGCATCATCTGCGACCGGTACGACGCCCGCCGTCCCACCATGTGGGGCACGAACTACCTGATCCCACCTTTCCCTGCGGCTCAGGCTCACGAGTCCGTGGAAGCCCGCATCGGCCCGCACGCGATGAGCCGGATCACCGAGTCGGCGGGCTCGCGGATGCACGTGATCTACGGCTCCGATCTGCGCGGCCGGAAGGTCGTGTGCGATGGCGTCTGAGAGCACATACCACCACGCGGCCCAGGCCGTGCTGGGCGCCGCGTTCATGGATCCCGACTCCATCGACGTCGGGGCGGCCGTGCTCACCGCCGACGACTTCCCGGACGAGGCCTACGGCCTGCTGTGGCAGGCGATGTGCGAGCTGCGCGCCGCGGGGTCGACCGTCGACTACATTTCCTGCCTCGGCCGCCTGGAGTCGATGGGCCGGGCCGGCGTGATGCCGCTCGACCGGATGCTCGACCTGGGCGAGAACGTCCTGACGGCCGTCAATGTCCGCCACCACGTGGACCTTGTCGCCGGGTACGCCGCCCGCCGGCGACTGGCCGGCATCGGGCACGCCATCATCCGCGAGGCCCAGGCGCTGGAGCTCGACGACCTGCACACCGCCGCCGACCGGATGGCCACCCAGGTTTTGACCGCAGTTCAGGGCCGGGCGAAGCCTCGCCGCATCGGCCTGCGGGCGACCGTGAAGGCCGCGGTCGAGGTGACGAAGGCGCGCCAGCTCGCCGGCGGCGGGCTGCTGGGACCGACCACCGGCTTCAAGGTGATGGACGACCTGCTCCTGGGCTTCATCCCGCAGGCGCTGATGTGCCTGGGCGGCAAGACGGGGCGCGGGAAAACCGCGCTCGCCCTGGCCATGACCATGAACAGCGTCCGGGCGCGCAGCCACCACGCGATGATGTTCTCGTTGGAGATGAGCCGCGTGGCCTTCGGGCACCGCATCATCTCGTCCGACGGCATGATCGACGGCCAGGCGCTCAGGGCCGGCCGGATGGAGAGCTGGGAGATCGACGCCATGACCGCGTCGGTCCAGCGGCTCATCGCCCTCGACGAGTTCTTCTCCATGGTCGACGAGTCCGCGATGTCGGTCTCGGACGTCCGCTCCGAGGTGCTCAACTACATCCGGGAGCGGGTCCACGCCCAGAAGCGCTTCGAGGTCTGGCGCCACCTGCACCCCGAGGCGCCGGACGAGGCCGGGCCGAAGGTGCCCCCGAAGCTCGGCCTCGTCGTCGTCGACTACCTCCAGCTCCTGGGCATGGTGGACGCGGAGACCCGGGAGCGGGCCGTCGCGCAGACGTCGAAGGCGCTTTGCGAGCTCGCCCGGATCGCCGACTGCTGCGTCCTCGCCCTCGTCCAGTGGAACGACCTCGGCGCCATCCGCGAGAGCCGGGCCCCCGAGCACGACTCGACCGTGCTCCTGCGCCTGGAGTTCGACAACGAAGAGGACGATCCGAACGGCGAGGCCCCCACGGCCGACTGCCACATCGGCATCACGAAGCACCGCCACGGGCCCGTCGGCAAGGTGCCGCTGGTGTTCGACCGGCGGCGCCAGCGCTTCGGGGAGCGGCAGCGGGAGGGCCAGCGATGACCAGGCGACCGCCGCCCGTGCCTGCTGGCATGGTTCTGCCGAAGTGCATGGAGGACGCCATCGCCGCCGGAAAGATGAAGCGGCCCCACCCGGAGCACGCGAACAAGGGCCGCGCTTTGGAGAAAGCCCTCGAGCAGGAGCACGCGCAGTACCGCCCCCGCGGCGTCGTCGTGGCGAAGTTTCCGACGCCATGCCGGATGGTGAAGACGAAGACCGGCATCGCCTGGATTCAAACGGGCGCGCCGGTCGTCGATTTCATCGGAGCGATCGCGTCCGGGACCGGGGTGGTGCTCGAGGCAAAGAGCACAAGCCTGTCGCAGTGGAAACTTGGGATGCTCACCGAGGAGCAGCAGACCTTCCTGCGCGACTGGCCAGGCCTGAAGCTCATGATCGTCGAGTTCTCCGACCCGCAGATCAGGTCTGTCTGGGCGTTGCCGTCGCTCGTGGTCGAGCGCGATCGACGCGCGGGCGTGACGAGCTACCAGCACCCGGAGCGCCTCACGCCTCGCTCCGGGCCTTCGATCGCGTCGGTCGGGGTGAAGCTGTTCGGCGTCGATTGGCTGCCCGTGCTGGGCGACGGAAAGGAATGGCGATGAGCAAGGACGAAAGCGACACCGGCGGGTGGCCGGAGACCGAGGTGGGGATCGTGCTGAAGAGCGGGGCCGTGCTGGGCCCGGTGCGGATCCCGTGGGCCGAGGCCGAGCAGTTGCTGAGCGCCATCTGGCCGCCACCGGAGCAGCGTCAGCGACCGGGCCAGTCGGTGTCGGAGCTGGTCACGATCTCCAGCCCGGACGGCGTGCACCCACCCTGGATGCTGGCGTTCAACCGCAGCGAGGTAGCCGGGATGTCTTCGATCGCTCTGCTGCCGGAGGACGTGGCGCCGGCGCCCGAGGCGGACGGTGCTCTGGCTGGCGGCTGACGCTCACCCGCTCGTCGACGAGCTGCGCGCGGCGGGCGAGACCGTGATCACCTCGACCCCGCCCGACGAGTTCGACGATCCGGACGACTACCCGCTCGGCGCCCTGCTCGCCAGGCACGCGCCTGACGTTCTGCTCTGCCCCAGGTACGACCGGGCGCCGGGATTGCCGAAGGGCGCGATCCTGTTGTGGCGGAGGGCTGGCAGCGGCCGCCGGATCGTGGGCATCGCGACGGCAGATCCGAAGAGCTGGGAGGACCAGGCGGCCGGCCGCCGTCGGGGATGCTCCCTGCCCGTCCATGCGCTCGACGTCTACCTGACCGCCGACCCGACCACGGCGGCGCTGGCAGCCCGCACGCGCCGAGTCGTGCTCGATGGGCAGGCCTCGACCCTTGCGGGGCTCCTGGAGGCGCTGCGGGCCCGCGCGCCGGGCATCTACCCGGCTCAGTAGCCGACGCGGACGAGGAGCTCGCCGACGGGGTCGCGCTTCTCGCCCTTGCTGTTGATGTTGCGCCGGCAGACCACGTGTCGAGTGGTCAGCCCCTTGTAAAGGCGCTGGGTCTGGGGCAGGTCGGCGTTGGAGAGCAGTCCGCGGGCGCCCAGCCGCGGCAGCGTCCGGAAGACCGCGCCCAGTCGCACCTGGTCGGTTTCCTCGAAGGCGAAGCCGTCGTAGGCCGTGAAGTGAGCTGTCTCGCTCCTCGGCCAGAACGGCGGATCGCAGTAAACCACTGCCCCCGGGGAGACCCCGGCCATGACGGACTGGAAGTCCGCGTGCAGGATCTCGACGCCCTCGAGCACGCGCTGCACCTCGACCAGGTTCTCCCGATCCAGCCGCGGCGGGCGCGCGTGGTGGCCCCAGGGGGCGTTGAACCGGCCCTGACGGTTGAGCCGATAGAGGCCGTTGTACGTGTGGCGGTTCAGGTAGAGCACCCGGGCCGCCCGGTCACGGGGGCTCATTGAGCCCGGGTCCATGTTGCGCACCCGGTAGTAGGTGCCCTCGTCGCAGTCCCACTGGCCGAAGGCGTCGTGGAGGGCCGCGGCGTCGCGTTGCACCTCGCGCCATGTCTCGACCAGCTCTTTGTTGCGATCGGCCAGCGTGGCGCGTCGGATGCGGCCCAGGCGGGCCAGCTCGCAGAATACCGCGCCGCCGCCCAGGAACGGCTCCACGTAGTGCTCGATGGGGCCCTCGGGGAGCGTGGCCAGGATCTCGGGCAGAAGCTCGCCCTTGCCGCCGAGCCACTTCAGGAAGGGGCGGGGTCGGTTGCGGCTCATGCGGAGGCCCCGTCGGCGGTGCCCCGGCGCATCCAGTCCCCGCTGGGGATGGCAGGCCGCTGCACGACGCGGCCCGCCGGCATCAGGTAGGCGTCGGCCTCCGTGCCGTCATCGAGCAGCACGGCCTCCCGCTCGTACAGCCGAGGCACGCCCTCCAGCCGGTCGAGCTCGGCCAGCTCGTCGGGGCTCACCTCGTAGACCTCGCCAGCGACACGACCGCGCCCGCCGTCGCGGCTCATTGCCGGGAACGCGCCCAGATCGTGGAGCGCGAAGCCGGGCACCGTCGTCGCGACCCGCAGCGGAGGGCGCCCCAGGAACCGGTGATGGTTGTCGCCGCCCAGGCGCAGCGTCCCGTAGACGAACACCCGCGTTCGGTTTCCCGTCTGCTCCTGGAGCGGCGCCGCGCGATGGGACTGCCCGCTCTTCTGCACGGCGGCCGCAAGCCGGTCGGTGTCGAGCCCGAAGGCCTTCATCCCTCGTGCGATCTGCTCGACGTACCGGTCCGAGGGCACGCCGCGCGTCTGGCTGCGCGCCTCGTAGACGAACGCCGTAGTCGGCTGGCGCCGGTAGTCGAGCACCTCCATGGAACGACGGAGGTAGGCAATCGGAGACCCCTCAAAGAGGTCAAGCACCTCCATGTCGTCGGCCGACACGTCCCAGAGCATGCCCTGGACGCTGCCGTTGCCGGGCTGCACGGTCGCCACCGCGCCATCCCAACTCGTGGAGTGGCCGACGAAAGCGAGCACGTGGCGGTGAAGCGTGGCGCGGCCGATGGCGACCGCAGACGGACAGCGCTGCCGCATCTGCGCGGCATGCAGGTTGGAACCGTAGGCGAAGTAGAGGGGCATGGTTTCTCCGTGTGCGGGTATTGTATACCACGCGCACGGAGCGGGCTCAAGGGGAATGAGCCCGGGCGCGGTTCAGACGGGGCAGATGCAGGCCGCTCCGGTGTCGAGCAGCGCGGTGAGCAGGGCCGAGGCGGCGGTGTGATCGTCGGCGTCGGGGGGAAGGTCGAGCACGATGGCCGGGCCGCCCAGCTCGGCCGAGCGGTTGGCCACGTGCTGGACGTAGTCGCGCAGGCTCTTCGTCTCGGTGAAGGTGCGCGCCCGCATCTCGGTCACGATCTCCAGGTCGGTCCCGGTCAGCACGTCGCCCCCGACGTCGATGGTGCGGGTGGGCTCCATCAGGCGGCCCTCGGCGTGCGCAGGGCTTTCTTCCCCCGCCGCTGCACGATGCCCCGAGCCTGGGGCTTCCAGCCCTTGGGCGGCTCCGCGGTCAAGGGCGCCCAGCTCGACCCGGCAGCGAGCGCCGATGGGTCGAGAGCCAGGGCGGCGGCCACGGCGGCGACAAACTCCTCGTGCACGGGGCGCACGCCGTTGAGCGTGTCGTGCAGCTTCGTCCGGTGCACGGAACGGCGCTTCGGATCCCCGGCCCCTCCGCGCAACTCCTCGTGCATGCACTCGAGGAGGTCGTTGATGGTCATGCCGAGCACGCCGAGGCGGGCGCTCACGCGCCGCCAGAGCTCCGGCCGCTCGGTCTTGTATCCGTCTCTGGGCATGGTCTACCTCTTCCGTTTGGTACACTGTACCCATGGGCCGCGCCGCTTGCAACCGGGCCGTTCCTACGCGATTCTTGGGCACCTGCAAGAGGAGCACCTACATGGCCTTCACCGCCGATCCCGACCGCACGACCGTCTTCACCTTTGGCGCCGGCGGGTCTCTCGTCACCTGCACTCACGAGTACGACGTCGCAGGCGGCGGTCACCGTCTCAAGAGCCTGCCCACCGGCGGGTCGCTGACCACCGGAACGGCCGTTCCGCTCAACCGAATCGCCAAGGCCGGCAACTATCGGGCGGTCTCCGGGGCGCACTCGAAGGGCCAGGCCTTCAGCGGTACGCTCGCGGAGGTCTTCCTGCACACGGCCGGGACCGCGGCGCCCTGACGTCGAGCTCGCCCTGGGGCACGTCGATCACCAGGGCGAGCTGTAGCGCCCGCTTCTTCGCCCCGGTCAACCTCGCGATGGGCACCTGCAGGCTCGATGGTCCGAGCGCGCGCCCCGCGTCGTCGGACAGCAGTCCGTTGAGCACGACGAGGTCGAGCGTCTTCGCCAGCGCGGAGAGCATCGACGTGGCCTCGACGATCCGGGTCGCGCCCTGGTGGCCAGAGACGCCGACCACGCCCTCCAGGTCGACGCCCAGGCTTGCACGCTGCTCGGCGTCCAGCTCGACTTCCACTGCCTGAAACCGCATCGGAGGCATCCTGCGGAGCGGCCTTGCGCGCGGCAAGCATCTCGCGTGCGCCATGTCGCGCTTGACACGTCCGAGAACGGGTGCGAGCGTTTCCCCGACGCGGTCCCTCCCGTCTGCGTCGCCCGCTCTCCCGGCGGTTGCAAAGGGGGCTCCGATCTCTGCCCCAGGTCGGAGCCCCCGGTGCTCTCGGGTGTTGACCCACGGCGCGCCACGCACCTACAAAGGCGCATGGCCACACGGAAGAACACCGCTCCCAAACCGGCTCCCAGGGCTCCGCTGCCGGCCAAGCCCGCGTTCGGGCCGGCCCCGGGCGAGGTCGAGCGCACGACGCTCGCCATCTGCAGGCTGGCGCGCGCGACCTACAACCCGCGCCGCATCACGAGCGAGAAGCGCGCCGCGCTGCGCACCTCCCTCGACACCTTCGGGATGGTGCAGGAGATCGTGGTCAACGTGCGGGACGACGGCGAGCTCCGCGTCGTCGGTGGCCACCAACGCCTCGACATCCTGGAGGAGGACCACGGCGCCGACCACCTGGTGCCCGTCTGCCTCGTCCGTCTGTCCGATGCGCGGGAGAAGGCGCTCAACCTGACCCTCAACAACCCGAACGTGGCCGGCGAATACACCCGGGACGTCGACCGGGTGGTCGCGGATCTGGAGGCCTCGGACGACTTCAGCGCGGCGATGCGGGACAGCCTGATGATCCCCTCGCTGCTCGACATGGTCGCGCGAGACGACGCGTCGGCGACGATCCGCAACCTGCAGGCGCGCACGGAGCCGGAGGACGATCCGGACGACTCGGCCGAGCTTCCCCCAGGGCCGCCAGCCGACCGCAACGGCGTCGAAAAAACGGAAAGCGGGCCCGAGAAAGGCGCGCCGTCGGCCGAGCCGAAGGGGGCCGCCGGGTCCGGGACAGGCGAGACCCGCGGCCTTGGGAAGCCCGTCGTCTCCTACCAGATCGTGTTTGACGACGAGGCTCAGCAGGAGCGGTTCTACGCGTTCCTCCGCACGCTGCGGGACAAGTACGGCGACGCCTGCCCGACCATCTCCGCCCGGCTCGACCGGTTCGTGCAGGACGCGGAGAGCATCTGGCGGCAGTTTTGATGGCGCGCTTCCGCAACTACCTCGACACCGATGTGCTCGAGGCGGCCAGGGCGCGCGTCCGCCGGATTTTCGACCTGCACGACGTGGTCGCAGTCTGCTTCTCGGGGGGCAAGGACTCCCTGGTTGTTCTGCACCTGGTGCGGGAGGAAGCGGAGCGCCGCGGCGAGGGCCAGGTGCACGTCGTTTTCCGGGACGAGGAGATGATCCCGACGACGGTGCTCGACTTCGTCGACGGGTACCGGCGCCAGCCCTGGGTCAACATGCGGTGGTTCACCGTGCCCCTGCGCTCCAACCGGCTGGTGCTGGGCCGGCGCATGCCCTACGTCCAGTGGGATCCCGCGCGCGGCCCCGATCGCTGGGCGCGCCCGAAGCCGGCCTGGGGCATCGACATGCCGGAGGGCGACGACCGCATCCTCGACCAGCACACGACGGACGAGCTGGTCTGTCGCTTCCTGCCGCCGGGACGCGTCGCGCTCTGCACCGGGGTCCGGGCCTCCGAGAGCCTGAGCCGCTTCCGGGCGTGCGTGAACAAGCTCAACGACAACTACATCAACGCCTCGTCCTACCGCCGCGCGACGCTCTGCAAGCCCATCTACGACTGGATGGAGGACGACGTCTTCCGCTTCTTCTACGAGCGCGAGATCCGGTACTGCCCGGTCTACGACCAGCAGCTCTGGGCGGGGGACTCGCTGCGCGTCTCGACGCCGTTTCTGCCCGAGCGCGCGAAGACGCTCGACCGCCTGCGCGAGGTCGACTCGATCTTCTTCGACCAGGTCATGCGCGTCTTCCCTGACCAGCGCCTGCAGGCGCGGTACTGGAGGGAGTGGCCACGCGCGACGATGGAGCGCGAGTACGGGCAGACCTTCGAGGGCGTTGCCCGCTACATCGACGAGGTGATGGACGATCCGGACGCTCAGCGAGAGGCCCGCGCCGCCCTGGCCCAGGTGCTGGCCATGGCCGCCACGCGCCCGCAGGGATACCCTCCGCCCCACGTCTTCCGCTGGATCGAGAACGGGGCCTACAACCGCAAGCTCAACCCCATGCGGGCCGACGAGGCCGCGGTCGTGCGCCAGAGGCAGGCTCGGATGGGCCGGGAGAACGCGTGAGCCAGCATCCCATCGACCACATCGTCTGGCGCTTGGCAACCGAGCTGCGCGCCAACGCCTGGAACCCGAACCACGTGCTGGAGCCCGAGCTCGCGCTGCTCGAGCGCTCCATCCTGCTCACCGGCTGGATCCAGCCCATCCTGGTGACGCCGCTCGCCACGATCATCGACGGTTACCACCGCTACCGGCTGGCGCTGGGCTCTGCGGCCATCCAGGCCCGGGACCACGGGCTCGTGCCCACGGTGGTGATGCCCGTCAGCGAGCCCGAGGCGATGGTGCTTACGGTCCGAATGAACCGGGCCAAGGGTGTCCACGCGGCCTTCCGCATGGCGGCGCTCGTGCGCGCCCTGGTCGAGGAGCACGGCTACAGCCGGGCCCAGGTCGCGCTCGAGCTGGGCATGGAGCCCTCCGAGGTGGACCTGCTCCACGCCGAGGGCGTCTTCGAGGCCAAGGACATCAAGAACTACCGCTACTCGAAGGCCTGGGTGCCAGGCGAGGACGGCCGCAAGGGCGGGCAGGAGCACCGCCGGCGGATCAAGGTGCCGACCGATGGGTGACGTCGAGATCTGCGAGGTGCCCTTCGCGGCCGTCGCCGGGCTGCGGGGGCGCGCCGCAGTCGACCGGGTCGCGGTGAAAGACGCCGAGGGCGCGCGCTGGTGGGCGGCCCGCCTGGACGGCAAGGTGATCGCGGTCGCGGGGTTGCTCCTGCGGCCGGGCTGGGCGCGCATGAAGAGCGCCTGGACAGATCCGGCCTACCGGGGGCGGGGCATCGGCCGGCGCCTCTTCGAGATCCGCATGGCCTTCTGCCTTCACGCGCTCGTGCCGCGGGTCGAGGTCATCTCGGCCCGGCCGGCCCTCTACCTCGCACGGGGATTCGTCTTCAAGGCCTGGCACCAGAGCGGCTCCCAGGTGCTGGAGCGGCGGCTGTAGCCCGCGGACCAGCTCGCGCACCTGGCACAGCCCGAGCTGCTCCTGTCCGTAGAGGCGGGCCAGGGCGCCGTCGACGCAGAAGACCTGCCCCTCGCGCGTGCGCAGCACCCCCGCGTCGATCTCGTCGAGCACGCCGGGCCCCCGCGGGCGGCCCAGGGTGAACACGGCCGCCGCCGACATCGCAGCGATGGCAGCGGGCATCGACGGGCGCGCGGGCGGCGCGAACACCGCGCCCTCGCGCAGGCGCTGCCGGTACCGGGCGAAGCCCACCGGGTCATGGAAGCGCAGGTGGACCGCGGTGTGGCACAGCGAGCAGAACTCGTAGGCCCCGATGTGCGCCCCCCAGGGGAACGAGTAGTCCTCGCTGTGGAAGTCGGTGAAGGCCTCGGAGCCGCAGGCCTCGCAAGGCCCGGCCTTGCTCTTTCTGGTCCCGGCCTTGCGTAACGCCCTCGACCACGCAAACGCGGCTCGGCGCTGGGCGGCCGAGAAGCCGTTGTAATCCTTCATGGGTACACAATACCCACGGGCGGACGCCCGCGCAAGGGCTTCCGGTGGCGGCGTGTCACGGATACTATGTCGGTCATGTCCGCCTCGAAAGCCGTATCCAAGGCTGAACACTACGAGCGCGTGGAGTGGGTGCGCCGTCTCTGCGTCCGCTGCGTGCCCGAGCAGGACATCGTCAAGGCCGCGATGTCGCAGTTCAACATCGCGCTCTCGACGGCGAAGAAGTACGTCCGGGAGGTCCGTGACGCCTACCGGGCGGCCGCTCAGCGCCAGCTCTCGCCCATCGAGATCGGGTCTTACCGGGCCGAGCAGATCGAGATGGTCCGCGAGGTGATCTCCAAAGCCTGGCAGGAGATCGCCATGCAGGAGCACAAGTCGGCCCAACTCCTGGACGCGGAGCGCACCCTGGAGCGCCTGGCCGGGCGGTTCGAAGGCACCGACATTCACATCGAGGGCGTGGCCGGAGACGTCCGGAAGCTGCGCAAGTTCATGGCGGCCTGGGAGCCCAACCACCGGGGCCGCGTGGCCCAGATGAACGTCATCCTCTCGGCCATCAAACTGCTGTCCGACCTCACCGGGACAGTGGTCCAGAAGGTCGAGCTCAGCGGCCCCGGCGGCGGCCCCATCGAGGTCCTCGAGCGCATGAGCGACTCCGAGCTCGACACCTTTCTCGCTGACCAGGGCGTCCACCTCACGCTGCTCCAGGGCGGCAAGGCGTCGTGATCGCGACCGCGAGCGCGCGGGACGCCAAGATTCAAGCCGCGCTCGCTGCCCGAGAGGCCATCCGCAGGGCCTGCGAGCGCTCGCTCTACGAGTTCGTGCGCCGCTTCTGGCACGTGATCGAGCCCGGCACGGAGTTCAAGGACGGCCGGCACATCCGGGTGATCTGCGAGCACCTGGAGGCGATGACCCTGGGGAGCGCGCGCTCGCCCACCTCGGTGCCCTGGAAGCACCTGGTCATCAACATGCCGCCCCGGCACATGAAGTCGCTGCTGGTGTCGGTGTTCTGGCCGGCCTGGGTGTGGAGCTGGGCGCCGCACACCCGCTGGATCACCGCCAGCTACGCGGCCTCGCTGGCCACGCGCGACCTGCGCAAGATGCGCTCGATCCTCCAGTCCAGGCTGTTCAACCTGTTGTGGCCGGGCCGGGTCGTGCTGCGCAAGAACACCGACGACCGCCTGGAGACGACCGCCGGCGGGCATCGCATCGCCACCTCGCCCGAGGGCATCGGCACCGGCGAGGGCGGCGACTTCGTCCTGGTCGACGACGCCATCAAACCGCGGGACGCGACCTCGCCGGCAAAGCGCCGCGCCTCCATCGAGTGGTGGGACGGCTCGATGTCCTCCCGCGGCAACGACCCGAACACCGCGGTCTTCGTGGTCAACGGTCAGCGCGTCCATGACGAGGACCTCCCCGGCTACTGCATCCGGGAGAAGGGGTACGCCGCCCTCATCCTGGCCGCCGAGTACGAGCTGGAGGACCGCAGCACGACGGGGCTTTTCGAGGACTGGCGCACCGAGCCGGGCGAGCTCCTCTGGTCGGAGCGCTTCTCGCGCGAGGCCCTGGAGGAGCTGAAGATCGGCATGGGCTCCTACGTGGCCTCGGCGCAGCTCCAGCAGCGGCCGGTGCCGAAGGGGGGCGGGATCGTCAAGCGGAGCTGGTGGAAGTTCTGGCGCCCGGAGGGTCTGCCCACGTTCGAGGAGGTCATCGCGTCCTGGGACATGACCTTCAAGGCCGGCGTCAGCACCGACTTCGTCGTCGGCCAGCTCTGGGGCCGCGTGGGCGCCCGCTATTACCTGCTGGCCCAGGTCCGCGGGCGCTGGGGGTTCGTCGAGACCTGCCAGCGGCTGACCCAGTTCCGCCTCGACCACCCCGAGCACCTGCTGACCCTGGTCGAGGCCAAGGCCAACGGCGACGCGGTGATGGACGCGCTGAAGCCCTACGTCTCGGCACTGGTCCCGGTGGAGCCGGACGGCAGCAAGATCGCGCGCGCCCAGGCCGTCTCCCCGATGATCGAGGCGGGCAACGTCTACATTCCCGATCCCAGCCTGGAGCCCTGGGTCGAAGACTTCCTCCTAGAGTGGGAGCACTTCCCCCTGGGCACGAACGACGACCAGGTCGACGCCTGCACCCAGGCTCTGCGGCGCTTCTCGCTGCCGCAGCACACCCCGCTCATTCCCAGCCGGTCGCTGGTGCGGGGCGATCTGGACCCGGCCATGCTCGGGCTGACCGGCCCGGGCGTTCAGATCCGCCGGTAGGTCAGAGCCCCGGCAGGGTGGCGGGATCGGCGGCGCCGGCGCGGGCGAGGAGCGCGTCCAGGCGGACGAGAGGCACGGGCCAGGCCGGCGTCCACTCGCGGGCGAGCGCCCGCCGCGCCTCGGCCCCGTGCCGCGCGTAGAGGTCGCCGGCGAGTTTCAGCGCCGACGTGCCGGCCTGCCGCCCGGCATAGAGCAGGGTCTGCCGGAAGGCCGCCATCCTGGCCGCGTCGGCGTTGGGCGTGCCCGCCGGCGGCAAGGTCGTGGAGGAGCGCTTGTCCTTCGGCTGGATGTCCAGCAGCAGCGCCATCAGCTCGGCGCGCCGCTCCGGCGTGACGTCGGCCGTGAGCATGTAGCCCCCGGCCCCATCCGGGGCGATCTCCGCCAGCGTGAAGGGCCGCGCCGGCGCCGCGGCGGGCTGCAGGCAGAGCACCGGCAGCGGGCGCTGCTCCGGGCCGCCCTCGGCCGCCTGGGGCCCGTCCTCGACGAGCCGCAACCCGCGCTCGGCGGCTGGTGTGTTCCTCTTCGGTTCCATGTGTCTCTCATCTCCCGTCAGTTCCCGATGTTGCCCGGGCCGCGCCGCTCGACGAAGGCCTGGGCCAGCAGCTTGATCGCATCCTCCCGCGCCTCCGCGGTCTGCACAACCTCGGCGTCCGGATCGCGGACCCCGTCGATCTGTTGCTTCTTCACGCCGAGGACCTGGGCCACGATGGGATCGGAGCCGCTCTCGGCGATGAGGTAGTAGGCCACGACGGGCTCCGGCTGGCCGTCCCGGTGCACGCGGCCGATGGCCTGCTCGTGTACGCCCGGGCTCCAGTCGAGCTCCCCGAACACGACCGTCCGGCACGAGCCCTGGAGCCCGTCCAGGCCGGCGCCGGCGCGCAGGGACATGATGAGCACCGAGGTCTTGTTCTCGACGAAGGCGGCCTTCGCGGCCTCCTTCTGCGGGATGCTCTCGGAGCCGGTGTACATGACCGGCGCGAGGTATTTCAGGCGCTCCATCCACAGCGTGTAGACCTCGCGGTGCCATCCGTAGAGCACCACCTTCTCCCCGCTCTCGACCAGCAGCCGGACGAAGTCGGCCACGTGCACGGCCTTGGCCACGCCCGTCGCCTGCCGCATTCGCCAGTCGAGCTCGCGGGCGGCCTGCCCTCGCTCCTCCCAGGCGCTGTCGCGGGCAAGGATGACCCGGGCCAGGGCGGCGGCAGCGTCCGCCACGTCGTCGAGCGCCTTCGCGTCCGTCTCCACGACGTGGACCGCCTTGGTCAGCGCGGGGAGCTCGCGGCCGACGTCGCGACGCGTGCGGCGCAGCATCAGGCCCGAGTCCCGGAGGTAGGACCCGAACGCCACCGGATCCCGGATGGTCGCCTTGTCCTCGCTGCCGTGGGTCGAGCACCACTCCGTGATGAACTCCTCCATGGAACCCAGCGCGTCGGGCTTGAGCACCTGGAGCACGCTCCAGAACTCCACGCCGTAATTGTAGATTGGCGTGGCCGAGAGGCCAACTCGGTACCGGGCCTCCTGCGCGATGTGCGCCGCGGCGTGGTACTTGTCCGAGGTCCAGCGGCGCAGCTCCTGCACCTCGTCGAAGACCACCGTCCGGATCTTGCCCGCCAGCACGTCCCGCCAGCCGGCGAGCTTGTGGTAGTTCATCACGAGCACGTCCGGAAACTGCGGGTCGAGCAGCGAGATCTGGCCGGCGTCCTCGGCCTTGCGCGAGCGCCTGGGCATCATGGCCTTGCGAATGTCGTAGGGCTGCCCGCTCTTGGCGATGTGCACCGTCAGGCCGGGCACGAAGCGCCCGATCTCGCGGGCCCACTGCAGCGGCAGGTGGGTGAGCGTGACGACGAGCGCCGGGCGCGTGGCCGGATCGGTCAGGGCGCAGATGGCGGAGGCGGTTTTTCCCAGGCCGACGTCGTCCGCGAGCAGGAGTCCGCCCAGGCGCAGCAGCAGTTCGGCGGCGACGCGCTGGTACTCCCGCGGCGGCAGGGCCATCTCGAAGGCGCGGGGTGACGCGGTCCCGGTCATCAGGTCGTAGCACTCGGAGGCCCGCCGGTCGTGGGTCTGGGCGGCCTGCAGAAGCTCCGCCTCGTGGCTCACCTCGAGGGGCCAGCGCTCCATCAGCCAGACCAGATCGCGAGCGACCTCGTCGGTGGCCTTCAGCGCGATGCGCCCGGCCTTCCCCGCGCGCGGGAACAGCCGCCGCAGGCGCATCATCACGTGCGGCTCGGCGTCGACCTCCCAGCGGCCGTGGCTCAGGGTCAGCTTGCCGTAGGTGCGGGCCGTCACAGAGTGCTCCGGAGCAGGAAGAGCACCATGCCGGGCTTCCCCAGGAACATCTCCCCGGGGGCGGTCTGGTGCGTGGCCCGCGTCGTGACGACCAGCAGCGCGCGGACCTCGTCCCGCTGGGCGTAGCGCACGATCTGCCGGGCGAGATCCGGAGCGCTGCCCGCGACCTTGACCTCGATGGCCAGTCCCCCGGCGGTGAGGAAGTCGACGCGGCCGGCCTCGCCCAGCTCCACCTCGCGGCGGTGATCGACCCCCGCGGCAGAGAGCGCAGCGGAGATGCCCTGCTGGAGCTCGGCCTCGCTCGTGTAGCGCAGGGTCGAGCGGGCCAGCACCCCGCGCACCGTCTTCAGATCGGCCAGGTGCTGCATCAGTGCACCGTCGGGCGGGCCGCGCGGCTCTCCGGCGGGCCCAGGGCCGCCTCGCGGTCGTAGATGGCCACCTGACGCTGGCGCGCCACCTCGGCGTGCTCCGGGTGATCCTTGCAGGCGTTGCACAGCGGGACGGCGACTACCGGCGGAACGCCCGTGAAGGCCGCGAAGATGTCGAGGCCATTGGCCGGGTAGGAGCAGGCGATGCAGGGCCCCTTCGCGATGGACATCAGGGCGGGCATGTTCGCCTCGACGATGGTGCGTGCTGCGCTCTCGTCGGCGGCCGCCATCCGGGCCAGCACGTCGGCCTTCGGCCAGATGACCAGGTGCGGCACCGCGAAGGTCTTCCTCACCATCGTGGCGCTCATTCGCAGGACTCCTCGCCGAGGCGCGCCCACCACGGGCCCCGGGCGGCGTCGGCGGCTTCTCGCTCGCGCTGCTCTCGTCCGACGCGGCCGGTGTATCGCTTCAGGTACTCGCCGAAGCTGAGGCCGTAGACGTCGGCGAGGTTCAGGTAGTCGAGGTACCGGGCCCTCCCGGGACTCAGGCGCGGCGGGTGCGGGCTGTGCTCGATGACCGCCGCTTTGCCGGCCTCGGTGACGATGAAGATCGGGTCGCCGCCGCTGATCTCCCGCGGCGGGTGCCTGACCATCAGCCCCATCTCGACCAGCGCGCGGCACTCAGCGTCGTCGTCGCCCGTGACGTAGTGGTTTCGGTAGGTCTTCTCGCCGGCGTACCGATGCACGGGGCGATCGCGGCTGGCGCTCATCACCTGGCCGTACTGGTCGAGCCCGAGCGCGTGCTGCAGGGCGTGGAGAAGTTCGGGCTTCACGTGGCGCCGCCTTCCTGCGCCGCCTTCGCCGCGTCGTACATCGCGATCGCCCACACGAGCGCGTGGCAGCACCACCTGAAGTGGTGCGTGAAACCTTCCAGGCTGTTCTCCCACAAGTCGGTGAACACCTGCTGGCCCTCGTGCTCGAACTCGTGCGCCCGGGCGACTGCGGCCGCGACCGTCTCGTCGCCCTCGAGCACCTCGTCCTCGATGTCCGACCACACCTCGGCTTTGGCCTTGTCGTCGGTGCCGTGGTACTCCCAGAACGATTCGAAGTCCTCTTTGAGCGCCGTCTCGAAGAGGTCGCGCGAGAACTCAAAGGTCTTGCTGTGCCTGTCCTCGGCCTGGACCTTTTCGGCCCAATAGCTGAAGTTGGCCCGGCGCCCACGGAAGAACTCGAACATGTCCTCCAGCCTGGAAAAGACGTAGGTGCCCATGTCCCCCGAGAAGCACAGGTGCATCGGCCACGTCGTCAGGTAGAACGACGCGTTCGTGTCGCCCGGGCGCCCGAAGCGGATGTGGCGGAAGACGCCGTTGTCGAGAAGCACCGTCATCTGGTGCTCGGCGACGTCGCGGTCGAACCTCTGCTTGACGTCCTCGTCGTTCACGCCGCACCGCCTTCCTGCGCCGGCACGTACCCCGCCCCGCCGCACGTCCCGCACGGCGAACCGTCGGGCATCGTCCAGCAGCACCCGCGCTTGCGGTCGGCCGTCTCCGGGCGGCCCCACCCCGGCGGCTCGCCGTGGACCCAGACAAACTCGGCCGGCTTCACGCCGAGCAGCCCGCCGGACGTTTGGACGCTCACCGCCCCGTGGTGGTTCATGTAGGCCCGGTGCTCGCCAGGGTCGGCCTGCGGCACCGGCTGACCATTCGGGATGAGGAAGGCAAAGTCCGCTCCGATGCGGCGGACCAGCCGGATCGTGGGCTCACCGGCCATCGTCGCTCTCCGTCGGCTTGTCGGCAAACACCTGGATCAGCATGTGGAGCTTGCCGTCGACCTCCATCATCAGGATCGGGTCGGCGTCGTTTGGATCGTCGGCAGGAAAGTGCAGCATCGCGTACATGGCCGCGGTAAGGCGGTCGTCGCAGTGCATCTGGATGGTGCGGATCGTGGTGTTGCCCTCGACCCGCGGGTTGCCGTCGTGGTTCTTGAAGAACGCGTTCGCCTCGACCATCTCGGCCAGCGACAGCGTCTTCAGAAACTCCAGATCCGGCGGATCTCCGGGCACGCCATGTTGCGAGGCGACGACCCGGATCATGCTCTGGACGATGAGTTTCGCCCGCTCGTTGGCATCTCCAGCGCTCGGCGCCGGGGTGCCCGTCTTCTCTGCATTCTGCATCTGCGACCTCCCGTGGTTGTGTGGTACAGGATACCACGCGCGGCAGGTCAGTCCAGCAGAATCAGCCCGAGAACGACCAGGTCTTGCGGCCCGAGTCCCAGGCAGGCAGCGGCTTCCCGGCGAGATAGCTGGAGACCGAGCGGAGCTGGGCGCAGGCCTCCGCGATCTCCGCGTGGGAGGTGATGTCGGGCAGGCCCAGGGCCCCGGAGACGAGCGCCCGGCCGCGCGCCATCGACTCCACGGCGAGCGACGTCCGGGCGGGCTGCGCCGGCGATGGCCGAGAAGTGGTCGCCCCGAGCAGCCTGTCGGCGCGGGTGCGCGCGTCCTGGATGGTCGACCGGATGGAGGCGATCGCGTCCGGCAGCGTCTGGAACTCGGAGTCAGGCGAGGCCGGGTTGATGATGCGCATGCCCTCCGCGGTCAGGTAAACCTTGGTCGGGCCGGCCCCGGGCATGACCTCGAAGGTGAGCACGAAGGCCGCGCCCAGCTTCTTCAGCGTGGCGCGCGGGGCCGGGACGTCCTCCACGAGCTCGGCCAGGCCGGGCAGCCCGCCGTCGCGCAGGGCGCGGCGAAGCTCACTCGCGTCCATCGGAGCCCCCGGCCCGCATCGCGGCGTCGGCGCCGAGGTAGACGATGGTCTCCACGCCGCCCTCGTCGCCGGCGACGCCGACGGAATGGCACCCCAGGTGCTGGCCATCCGCGGCCACACGGGGGGAGAGCCCCGCGGTGCTCGCCCAATACTGGCAGCCCGTCTCGTCGTCGACGCAGAGGGCCAGGGCGGCGAGCACGCTCCCGGGCGGCCCCCACGGGCTGCAGGTGAGCGGGATGCTCGGCGACGCAATCTCCGTCAGGGCGGCGCCGGCCGCCGCCTGGGCGACGTCCTCGGCCTTGTCTTCTGCGGTGTGTTCCTCGCAGGCGAAGCTCACCAGGGCGAGCAGCACGAAAAGCATGTGTCTCTTCAAGGGGTCTCTCCATTCCGCGGCGCCTCGGCCCTCCCGGGGTCGACCGCCGCAGCGTTGGGGCCCTCGCTGTCGAGGGCGGTTCTCAGCCGTTCGAGCAGGTGGCGGGGCACGAGCACCGTCCTGCCGTGATCGGCGCGATCGGGTTTGGCGGCGGCGAGGATCGCCCGCGCGGCCACCTGGGCATCAGGGGTCAAGTCTCGCTCCGCAGCTCGCGGCGTATGGGTCGAAGGCCTCGGCGAACGCCAAGACGAGATCGAAGCACGACCGGGACTCGGCCATGATCTGAAGCATCACGGTGCCCTGGGCCGAGGCGCAGGCCTCCAGGCAGGCGGACTCGACCCGCACGTCGTCGTTCTCCTCGAAGCACGGGCAGAGGTCGGTCTCGCCGGTGTAGTGGGTCGAGCACAAGGCCAGGCGGTGGCACTGCATCTGGCAGTCGCCGGTGATTCCCGCGGGCGGTGCGAGGTCGAAGAGCCGTGCGCCGGCGCCCGGGCAGTGAACCGGAGCTGGGCCCGCGTCTGGCTCCAGCGGGGCTCCGCTGTCGGGGGCGTCCACAGGGGCAGGCGCGCCCGCGTCGTCCGAAGTACCAACCTCGCCGCCGGCGCCCCCGAAAGTACCGACCTCGGTACCAACCTCCGCGCCATCGCCGCCACCGCCCTCCCAGACTTCACCGCTCCCGTCTTCGGCCGCGTCGGCCTTGGCTCTGGGCAAGCCGGGACTCCCCGGGCGTCCCAGGGACATACCGGGCGTCCCAGCGGGTGCGAGCGACTGCCGGTCCGGGTTCGGGCCCGTGCAGGCGGCGAGGAGCAGCAGCAGCGCGGCGGCGGTTTTCATCTTCACCCTCCCGGGCGCCGGCGCGCCCTGGTCTCCAGCAGTTCGAGCGCGGCGTCGCTCACCTCGATCTCTTCGAGGGAGGTCCGCAGGTCACGGAGCATCTCGTCAATCTCCTCGACGAGGGAATCGTCCCGGTTTCGCGCCAAAAGCGACAGGTCGTCGAGGCGGTCGCCGAGCTCCTCCAGCTTCCGACGCAGCGCCTCTTCCGCCTCGGCCGTCCGGCTGAGCTTCATGGCGGCGTCCAGCTCGAGCGGCGCGTGGCGGACGGTCGACGGTGGCGCCGGGCTGGCGCTGACGAAGAACCTCCCCTGCCACTCGACGAGGTAGTGCCCGCCGTCGTTGGGCGGCGCCCCGGGCACCCCGAAAAGGTCGAGGTGCTCGCGGATCTCCTCCGAGGTCGCGCCCTTCACGTGCGCCGGGGGCGTCACCGTCACGACGGGCATCTCCTGGGTGGCCTCGGCCTGCGCGCGGGCCTTCAGCCAGGCGTTGGTCGCGGTGATGGCCGCCGGGTAGCTGAACTTCCCACCGTCCGGCTGGGCGCTGATCTCCGCCGGCGCGTGCCACCAGAGGTCCGAGCCCAGGTGCCACCCGTACTTGAGGAGGCACCCGACACCGGCGCCGCGGTTCTGCCCCAGCCCCTCGCACCCCGTCACCCTGCAGACGCACACGAGCGCCGTCTCTCCCGTGGTCTCCATGGTCAGGCCCCGACCGGCGGCGGCGCGTCCGCGGTCTCCTCCGCCGCCGCGGGCTCGTCCGGGGGCAACTCCACCGCCGGCCGCGCAGCGAAGGCCACACGGTGCGCTCCGCCGCTCAGGATCCAGATGGCCGCCGCGTGCAGGCCCATCATCACCAGGGTCAGCGCCTCGACCGGGATGACCGCGGTGTCCTTCCCCCGCGTCAGCCGGACGCCCACCGTCTCGGGCTCGACGCCCTTCCGGATCGGCGAGGTGGTGACGTAGGAGACGACCAGGTCGCCGCGCTTGGCGCTCTTCCGGTCGCCCTCCAGGAGCTCGATGAGGGTGGCGAACTCGGACGGCCGCAGCAGCATCGCGTCCGCGCCGCGGTTCGTGCGCCCGTCCTCGAAGCCGCCGGTGCACAGGGCCATCATGTGCTGGTGCCCGTTGTGCACGACGCTGGTCGAGAGCTTCAGCTCGGGGATGGCCGCCGTCAGGAAGGCCTGCGTCAGGGGGGTGTCGCTCATCTCTCGTCGCTCCTGGGGGTTTCGTCCCCGTCTGGTGTCTCTGTCCTCGGCGCCCAGATCTGGCACGCCGGCCACTTCTTCCGGATGTCGGTGCCGGGCCCGTTCGTGTCCGGCATCTTGTCGCACTTCCGGTACGTCTTCCCGTGGAACTCCTTCGACCGGTAGTGCGCACAGGACCCGCAGGTCTCGGCGTTGCCGGCCAGCCGCAGCCCCATCGGGTGAAGGCCTCGGGCCGCGCGTGATCGCTGCGTCGGAGTCGCGCTCCTCGCCCAGTCGGGCACGCCGGGGATGTGCCGGTGCTCTTTGTCCGCGAGCATGGCCTTCACCTCGTCGAGGGACATCCCGTCAAGGCTCGGCTGATGGGCCTCTCGCTCCTCCCGCTCGGCTTTCCGCCGCGCCTCGGCAATCTTGCTCATCGTCGCGTCCTTCTCAGGCTTTCCGCCTCGCCTCTCGGATGTGATGGCATGTCGAACATACCGCCTCCACGTGCTCGTGGTGCTCGGCTGAGTAGCCAAGGAAATGGTCGTATTCGTGTCGTTTCTGGCCGATCGCCCAGATGTGGCCGCAATCGCTGCACGGCAGGTCAGTAGGCCTGGGCAGAAGCCCGGCCTCCACAAAGTAGTTCACGCGCCGCCTCGCCTGCAGGCGGTCTCCATCGCGAGCTGGGACAAAAGAGCGTCCGCGCTTGAGCGGAGGCGCTGGTCGGTACAACGCCTTTCCTAGCGCTCTCCGCTGCGCCAGGCAGGCTGCGGCCAGGCCGTCCCCGCGAGAAGCGTCTTGGCCGAACATGGAAAGCACGTGCCATTCCTTGCAGCCAGTGCACCATTTCTCGCCAGATGCGACCTTCGCCTCGTATTGCTCGATCGTGATGCCCGCCTTGGCGGCGGCAATCTTCCTCGCGCCAGAGATTGTTTGTGCCATGCCGCTCGGCATAGCATGTACGCTCTGCTATGTCCATGCTATGTCACCGATGAAGCACGGCCATCCAGAGCGTTGTAGGGGCAGGCGTCACCGCCGCCGCAGGCCTCTGGGCATTCATGCCCGACGAGGCACCAGTCGCACATCGGATCGCAGAGCCCGTCGCACTCGGACGTGCCCCGCAGGTGCCGGGGATCATCCCCCGGATCGTCGTCCACGGACGGGCGTTCGTCCGGCTCGTCGTCATCGTCCGGCCAGTCGCTCACGCGGCGCTCCGGGCCAGCGCGTCCTCGAACGGGTGGGCCTTCCCGTGCGGCGGCGCCCCCACGAAGACGAGCGAGCGCTTCGTCCGCGTGATGGCCACGTACTTCAGGTTGTCCTCCTCCTGGAGCGGCGAGGCCCTGAAGGTGTCCACGAGCACGAAGACCTGCTCGGCCTCGAGGCCCTTCGCCTTGTGGACGGTCGAGCAGGCCACGCGCCCGACGGCCCGGTCGGAGAATAGGTCGTCGATGCGGTCGAGCAGGGAGCGCACGGTGATGAGGCCCGAGGCCAGCGCCTCGATGGTGCGGACCTGGTCGAGCACGCGCTCCACCTTGTTCTCGGCGCCCTGCGCCTTGGCCTTCGCGAGCGCCGCCTCCGCCCATGTGCCCACGGCGCGGGTCAGCTCCTGCACGGTGGAGACGCCGAAGCCCTCGACGAGCTTCTTCAGCGAGGCCCCCACGTCCCGGCCGATCACCGTCGCCCGCACGCCGGCGCGCAGCAGCGTCAGGCAGGCCTCGGCCGCCCCCGCGTTCGACCGGCTCAGGATGAAGTCGCCCTCCGCCACCATGCCGGCCACCTGGTCCATGTCCAGCGCCGTCGAGATCTCGCCCACCGGCGCCTCGGGTGCGCTCTGGTAGTCGGCCACGTAGGCCTGGGCCAGCCGCACCACCCGGGCCGGGCAGCGGAACGTCACCGACAGGGGGAATTCCACCGCGCCGAGCTCGCGCTTCATGCGGTCGATCCCGTCGGAGTCCGCAGCCATGAAGGCGTAGATCGCCTGGAAGTTGTCGCCGACGACGCAGAGTCGCCCACCCTTGCGGACCGCCCTCGTCGCCAGCCAGAGCTGCGCCCGGTTCATGTCCTGATACTCGTCCACGACGACCAGGTCGAACGGTGTCGGGCTCAGGCTCCGCGCGTAGGGGATCCAGAGCATGTCGTCGAAGTCGCAGGAGTCGGTGGCCTCCGCCGCCGCCCGCATGCAGGTCGCCGCGGCCTCGGCCAGCCGCTCCGTCGTCCAGGGGCCCATCCCGGCCCGCATCAGGTGCGGCTCGACCGGCTCCACCTCGCTGAACTTCGCCGGGGGCTCGAGGTCAAAGTCCGCGGCCAGGCGCACGAGCCGCTCCGGATCGCTCGTCAGGGTGAGCTTCCCGATCGCCGCGAGCTTCACCGCCTGGGTCACCATCTCCCGCGGGCACAGGCTGCCGCAGACGACCTGGGCGATCTCGCGTCCCTTCTGGTCGTTGATGTCGACCCGGCCGTAGGCCAGCCGCAGCGTCGCCAGTCCCAGGGCGTGCAGCGTCTTCACCTGCACGCGCCGCGGGGCTTTCTTCACCAGCTCGTCGGCGATGCGTTTGTTGAACGCGGCCAGCAGCACGCGCCCGGCCAGCGTCTCGGGGGCGTGGGCCAGGGCCTCCACAATCGTCGTAGTTTTTCCCGTGCCGGCGCGGGCCCGCACGACCGCCGCCCGCTCGTGCGCCGTCGGCCGGCCGAACCACTGGAACACCCGCATCTGCTGCTCGGTCCACTTCGTGGCCATCGTCTCACCTCTCCCGTTTTACGACGCGGCCTGCATCGGCTCGGCCGACACGGACCAGATCCAGGGCCGGACGCTCCCCACCGGCGGCGGAGGCCCCTGCACCCGCGACACACGGCCCTCGGCCAGCAGGGCGCGCAACTGCTTCGCCGCGGCCGTCTCGGCCAGCCCGGCGGCCTCCATGAACTCGCGCAAGGTCACAGGGCGCCCCAGCTCGCGCAGCATCTCGTAGGCCCGCTCCTGGGGCGACGCCGGGGCCGGACCGCGCCGGGGGATCTCCGACTCGGGCACCAGCACCGCGTGCGCCACCGCTCGGTACGTCCGCGCCGGGCCCTGCCCGTCGATGCGCGAGGGCTCCTCGGTGAACTCCACCAGCCTGCGCCGCACCAGCTCCTGCAGCGCGGTCCGCACCGTCGTCACCGACAGGTCGAGCCGGCCGGACACCGACAGCGCGGTCAGGTACCGCGGCCGCCGGCCGACCAGATCGTTGAGCACCCTCACCGTCGTCCGCGACATGGGCGTAGCCGCCCGCTCCGGAACCGTCTTCCGCTTCCCCGGCATCCCCGTCTCCCGTCTCTCTGGTCAGGTCGTCGCGATCAGGCCCAGCTCGCGGTCGAGCTCGCCCGTCGCGATCGCTGCGATGCGCGCCACCACGGGCACCGCCGACAGCGGCAGGTTCCCCGGGGTGGCGCAGGTGTTTCGGATCGCCTGCAGGCGCGCCTCGAGCACCCCGGCGATGGGGGTCGAAGGCGGAGGCCCACCGTGCTCGGCCGTGTGCACGAGCCGGGCCCACTCCCGGGCGCTCCAGCGCGTGCCCACCACCCAGGCGGGCAGGAACCGGTTGCCGTCCTGGTCGACGACGATGGCCGTCCCGGACCGCTCGTCGATGCCATGCAGCATGAAGGTGGACGCCCCCAGGCGGATGGTCTTCGGGCTCAGGCCCACGCACCCGGCGCCCGCGCACAGGGGGCAGTATTCCTCGCCGCGCAGGCCGTCGCCGCCGTTGAGCATCGCCCAGGTGGCCCGCTGGACGGCCGCCTCGTCGGGGATGCAGCGCGGGCAGAGGTGGACCACCCCGCCGTTTTCGCCCTCCTGGATGAGGCGCTGCAGGTTGGCAAGCCCCACGGTCTTCTCCCGGCCCTCCGGGGCGGCCTGAGACCGCGCTCCGCGCCGAACGATGCGGTAGGTGGCCTTGGACCCGACCACGTCCACGATGATGGCCGTGTGGCCTCGCTCGCCAATGCGGTAAAGGCCGTGCTTCTCAATCTTCATTCGGTCGCGCTCCATGCGGTATAGAATACCCGAACGCCCGGACCGTGCAACAAAAAACGCAAGCGGTTGCACTTTTGCCGGGGGTGAAACTGGCCGGCGTGCCACGCACACCGGGTGCGGCATTTTGCCGCGGTCAGGCGAGGCGCCGGGCCTCGTGGGCTGCGGCGACCTCGGCGGTGTAGGGCTCGCCCTCGTAGACAATCGACCACCCAGCGGCGTGCAGGGCCTCCGCGGCCACCATGCGGTGGCACATCTCCCCGATGCCGCAGGTGCAGACGAGCGTGTCGCCGTCGTTGACCAGGCCGATGGGGCCGTGCCAGCGGGAACGGTCCCAGGTGACGACACGGGGCGCGCCGGCGACGGGCCCGTCCCGGTCCTCCACGGCCAGGAGCCGCTCGGCCTGCTGGTCGGTCAGCTCCTGCCCAAAGCTCAGCACGCCGGGGGCGAGGCGTGCGCCGCGGGGCCATAGCCTCAGCAACTCGTCGCGGTACTGCGCGAAGGTCAGCCCGGCGGCGCCGCAGGTGCAGCGGTCACCACCCAGGCGCAGCCGGCGGGCGCAGGGCGCGGTGTGCGGGCGACTGGGTTTCTCCCCTTGGGCCACCCGGCGCCCATCGTAGGCGGCGCCCAGCAGCGCAATGGTCGGGGTCAGCGCGAGCACCTGCCCGTCGACACGGGCGCGCAGCCACTCGGGCGGGGCTCGCAGGATGGACAGCACCTTGCCGGGCCCCACGGTGGCAGCGGTGGCCGGGGCGGCCTTCCCGCGGGCGGCGGCCCGATCGACGGCGGACACGGCCGCGGCGCTGGTCAGGTAGAGGGTGGGCACGCGTCCTCCGGGAACAGATGGCGGTAGGCGGCCTCGTCGATGATGGCCCACCGCAGTTGAACGAGGCGCCGCCGGCGGGCGGTCATCTCCGCTGGATCTGCGCCGCGCCGGTGCGCGTCGTCCAGCCAGGCGCACAGGTCGGCCCAGCCGCCCCGCATCCACTCGGGCGTCGCCGCCCAGCAGACCCGGCAGAGGACGTTGTAGCGCGGGTGTGTGCGCCCGCAACCGCCCAGGCACTTGACCTCCGCCTCGGCCATCAGAACGGCGCCCGGCCCGCAGCTGGGTCGAGGTAGGCGCAGCCGGGTCGGTGCGGGCCTGGGTCGTCTGCCTCGCCCTCGCAGGGGCACGGGGCCCGGGCGGGCAGCCCGTCACGCCAGTGGCGCAGGTTGCCCAGGCCGTCCGACCAGAGGACGCAAAGCCCCCGGGCGCGGCTCCACCAGTAGACAGTTGTCCGGACGTCCTCGATCTCGGTGTCGATGGGCAAGGGCCGGCCGCGGCGCACCACGACGATGCCCGGGAGCCAGTTCGCCCCCAGGGGCACCGTCACCAGCCAGACCCGCCGGCGGCGGTCCCAGCAGACGTGCCCGCCCGCGCGCTCCACGGCCGCGGTCGCCCGCCGAGAGATCGAGACGAAGCGCAGGGTGAAGCGCTCCGGGGCGGCGGGCGGCACCGCGCTCACTTCAGCACCAGCAGCCCGCTGTGGGCGAGGTCCCGGAGGCGCTCGCAGGCCAGGCGCTCGAGCACGTCGGACCGGGTCACGCCCCAGAGTCCGGAGATCATCAGCGTGTCGAGCATGTGCAGAACGACGGGCGGCAGGGTGACCTCCACCGCGTTGGTCGACTCGATGCGGGCCTCGGTGCGCTGCCGGAGCTCGGCGATCTCGGCCTTCATCGCGTCCATCTCGGCGCGGAGCTCCTCGGACACGGTCACGTGGCCGGCGCCGAGCAGGCCGAGCTCCGCGGTGTCCAGCTTCACGGAGGCCGCGGAGCGGGCCCGCTCCTTCTCCCGCTCGATGCAGCGCTGGAAGGTGTGCGCCTCGAAGTCCTTCGCGTAGCTGTGCCCGCAGGCCCGGCACTCGGTCGGCCCCTCGACCAGCCGCAGGATCGCACGAGCCAGGGGCACGAGCTGCGCGACGTCCTCGCCGTTCATGTGCGCCTTGAAGGCGTACTGCAGCATGTCGGCGCCCTCCTGGCGGGCGTCGTTGACCGAGTCCCGGCCATCGCCCGTCTTCAGTGGCTGGCCGTACTTCTCCCGACCGAACGCGCTGCGCGCCTCCACGCCTTCGACCAGCTCCTGCACGATGGCTACGTCCAGGGGCAGCGCTCGCAGCCACAGCACGAGCGGCCGCGTCACCTCGATGCCGAGGTTGCGCGGGGGCGGTTCGGGGGTGGCGATGGGGGCGCGCTGCCCCGGCTTCTCGGTGCGGCCCTCCTCGCGCGGTGGCTGGTCCCCGTCGAACCTGGGCGTCCAGATGTAGCCCGTCGGGGTGTCGGTTTCCTCCGGACCGAACGAGCCGTGCTCCTCGGCGCGCACGTTGATGGTGATCTCGGCGGGCCCAGACGGGTTGGACAACAACTGCGACGGGATCGGCTCTTCATAGGGATGCACCGGCTCGACCCCCGGCTCAGCGGGCGATGGCGCGGCCTCGACGACGACTGCGACGGCGGGATCGACGAACGTCGTCACCTTGGTCAGCGTGACCTCGACGGGCCCGTTCACATCGCGGGCGATCTCCTCGCGGACCTCGACCGTCCGCCCCGGTCGCGGCGTCTCAGGCTTCGCCGCTGGCGCCTTCTGCGCGGCCGAGGGCCCACGCGGAACGGCGTCCGGCGAGTAGGGCTTGTCCAGCTCGACCATGATCTCCGCGTCCGTGATCTCGGTCCGACCCAGGCGGGCCCGCGTCCGCGTCTTCGCGTTGCCGAAGCAGTTCTTGCAGTAGCCCGGCAGCCGCCCGCCAGCGGCCCGCGTGTTGGGGTTCTTGCAGCGCTTGCACTTCGGGCCGCCACGAGCCGCCATCAGGGCAGCGCAGGCCGCCGGGGTGTGGCTCTTCGACGAGACGACGCCGCCGCACTTCTGGCATGTCGTCTTGCCCGCCGGCGATGGCGCCGCTTCGACCTCTACCACGGTGGACGTGACGCATCGCCCAAGTCCCGGCGCAGGCGCGCCGCCCATCTTCACGGCCAGGGGCTTCTTCTCGACGTGCACGGCGGGCGGCCCGGCTTCGATTTGCTGCTTCAGCGCGTCGCGCTCGAGCGGGGCGGCCGGAGGGACGCGGCGGGTGTTGCGCTCCGGAGGGAAACGAGGGGCCCCGGCGGAGATGCAGTGGGAGCAGACGGCGGGGTTCAGGTTGTGGACGCACTTTCGCATGAGGTCTCGCTCGGGCTGTCCGCCCGGAGGGTGAAGCGCCGCCCGTCGGGCCAGCGCAGGATCGTGATGGTGGGGGTGCCGTGCACGCGGGAGACGAAGCCCTTTCGCTGCAGGGCGCGCAGGTGGTCGGTGACGCCGTTGGTGGAGCCGATGCCCATCTCCGCGCCGATGGCCCGGATGGACGGCGCGTGCTGGTGCTCGACCAGGAACCGGATCATGTAGCTCAGGATCGCGCTCTGCCGCGCGGCCAGCGCTCTGCCGTTCACGCGTCGGCCAGGGCCCGGCGCAGGGTGGTGAGGTGAACCTTGAGCCGCGTGCCGTCCAGGTCGTTGAGGAACGCTTCCACGTCGTTTTTCAGCCGCACAAGGGCCTCGGCCCGCTCCTCGATGCAGGCCTGCCACTCGACGTCGCCCAGGCCGGCGGGGCGGCCCTTCATGCCGAGTGCCTGGGCGATGGCGTCGGTGTCGGAGCGGCGGTAGGCCTCGGACGTCTCGGCCTGCATGCGCAGTTCGGCGAGGACCTCCGCGGGTGGCGCCTGGTCAATGGTGGTGCGGGCGTCCACTGCGCGCGGCAGGCGTCGGTCGGCGCCGAGGCCGAGGTACTGCGACGTGTCGAGGTGGGCGGGCACTGCGTCGGCGTCTGCGACCGCCGGCCACTTCCCGTCGAACCCCGCGTGGTGTTTCGGCTGCACGAGCGCGTTGAAGGTCAGGCGCCGAATCTCGCGGTCTCGGCGGGCGATCTTCAGCGCATCGATGGCGTCCGGCAGCGGCGCGCCCCACGGGTCGAGGCACTCGATGACCACGCCCTCCAGCGTTCGCACCAGGTCAGCAAGGAGCGGCGGCTCCGGGCGGGCAGCGCAGGCGGCCTCCAGCCTGGCCAACCCGTCTTCGGCGACAAGGTCACGCACGACCGGCTGTTTGACGCACGCGGCGCAGAAACGACCGGACTTCACCGCGCACTCGCCGTCGCACTCCGCCGCTCGCGCCTCGAGAACCTCGCACAGGCGGGCCCACTCCCCACCGCAGTGGGCGTCCCCGCGGCCCGGGCACACCGGGTGCTCGGCCGCCGCCGCTCCCTCGGCTCGAAGGCCGCACGTCCCGCACTCCACCCACGTCTTCGGTTCCATGTCCTACTCCCGCTCTCCGATGTTGCGCCGGACGACGGTTCGCGCCGCTGCCTCGGCCCTGTTCTTCTCGACCAGCTCGGGCGCCTCGGCCTCGACGGCGGACGCCCACTTCTCCGCGCGGTCGAAGGGCTCGCCGTCGCAGAGGTAGGGCCGCGGCCACCGCGAGTCCCACTCCAGGAAGGCCACCGCGCTGCCGTCCTTGCGCGAGATCTGCATCCCGCCCTGGATCTGCCGGGTGCGCCCTCCGCGGGTGGCGCTGGTCTGCTGGACGCTTGCCAGCAAGGCCTCGCGCTGCGACCCAGCGCTCAGGAACTCGCCGTTCTCGCCTTTCCAGTCCCGGATGGTCGCCGCGCCCGGCGGCAGCCGGTTCGACGGCCTGGGCTCCGGCGGCTCCAGCAGCGCCCGTCCATGTCCCGGCTCGGCTGCCATCCGCCTGGCCGCCCGGCGTTTCAGCCAGGCGGCGATGAGTTCCACCAGCGCTTCCAGCATCTCGCGTCTCCCGTCGCTTTCATGTGTTATACAATACGCTGGCCCGCCCGCGGTTTCAAGCCTGAAAACGCAGTCGGTTGCACTTTTTGCGGGTGCTGCGCCGGCCCCACACCGGCCAGAGCGACCACCCGATCACGACGCACCGGTCGACCGCGCGGGAGCGCCGCAGCGCGTCGTGGATGTCGCGGGCCTGCTCCGGCGTGTCCGGCTGGGAGACCAGCAGCCGGGCCAGGTTGACGCCATGGTCCCGGGCCGGCCCCAGCGGCAGATCGCCGCCCATCGCGATCACCGCGACCGTTCGCCCCTGCGCCTGGTGTCGTGCCACCCGGCGCCACGTTGCCGCCAGCCCGGCCCGGGCGGAGGCTTTCCCCGTCGTGGTCTTCATCGTCCGTCCTCCAGCACCCCGGCCCGGCGCAGCCGGTCCTCGAGGAGCGCGATGCGCTGGCCCACGGTGAGCACTGGGTCGAGCGCCTGCAGGTTCCACTTGCCCGAGTGCGGGTTGAGATCGCCCGTCCCCGAGATCCAGCCGTCGGCCACCGCCCGGTCGGGCTCCGAGAACCGCAGCGCGCACCAGTCGCCGTAGGGAGTCACCCGCAGCAGCCCCGCCCGGGTCTCGAAGCGGTACTCGGGGCTGGAGCCGCATCCCGGCTCGACCACTCCCCCGCAGCGCTCCAGGAGCGTCCGGGCCAGGGTGTTGAACTGCTCTCTCTGCCGCTCGGTCATTGTCGCTCCGTGTCGCGTCGTCATGGGTACAGAATACCAGAACGGGCGGGCCGCGCAACCGAAAAGTGATACGCCGTGCATTTTCGCAATGCCGCCAAGATGGCCGACTGCCGCACGTGGCAACGACTCGCCGCCGTTCGACTTCCCATCCCCTCGAAAACGGCCGCCCGAGAAAAGTGCAACGCTGTGCAGTTTCGGTGTTGAATCCGCCCGCGCGCGCGGTTATTGTATACCTATCAACGACGCCGAACGGCACGACACGGGAGAGCGGGATGCGCGAGTCGATGAAGAAGCTGACCTGGGGCATGGAGCTGGAGACCTACGGCCTCGGCATCGCCGGCGCAGCGGTCGCCGTCGCCAAGGCCACGGGCGGCCGCATCGCCCACGAGGGCGGCTACTACCAGAAGCAGGTCGTCGTCCTCGCCGACGGCCGCAAGTGGACCGTCATGACCGACGGCTCCATCACGGGCGGCAACGGCGCCGAGATCGTGTCCCCCATCTGCCGCATGGAGGACATGGACATGGTGCAGGCCGTCGTCCGCGAGCTGCGCGAGGCGGGCGCCAAGGTCAACGACTCCTGCGGCCTGCACGTGCACGTCGGCGCCGACGTCCTGGGCCCCGCCGGGGTCCGCCAGATCGTGCTCGCCTGGAACCGCTGGGAGTCGCACCTGATGCTGGCTAGCGGGCAGCGCAGCGGCCGCACCGTGTTCGCCCAGCCGTCCGACCAGGCCTTCGTCTCCAACGCCGTCCAGGCCGGACACGAGGTCACCGACGCCGATCTCAACCGCGCGTGGTACCGCGCCGGCTCCACCTACGACCCGCGGGCCCGCGCCGACCACTACAACCAGAGCCGTTACCGGTCGCTCAACCTGCACGCCATGTGGTGGCACGGGACCGTGGAGTTTCGCTGCTGGGACGCCACCCTCCACGCGGGCAAGGTCCGGGCGGCGATCACCCTCTCCGTCGCGATGGGCGCCTACGGCCTCGACGCCGCGGCCCGCCGCTGTGCCACCTACCACCGTCCGCTCCCCACCGGCGCGGGCACCGGGCACCTCTTCGAGGGCTTCCTGACCCACTGGCTCAAGCTCTCCAAGCGGGACGCGATCTTCGCCCACCTGACGGAGCGGCACCGGGCGGCGGGCTGGTTCAACGGGCCCCGGGTGAACGCGAAGGGCATGTGAGCCTGGCGGGCCCGGCCCGTTTCGCCTCCCTAGAAAAGTGCAACGGCGCGCGTTTTCGTGGTGGACATTCCGGACCCGCCCGGTTATTGTGTACCTATGAACGCGACGGGAAACGCGGTCAGAACGGGAGGATGAAATGGCCTTTGAGCCGGGACAAATGGCATGGAAGCACGAGGTCGAAGCCTACGTGACTGCGTGGGTGGCCATCGGGCGGTGCGTCGTGGACGACATCACCGGCGAGCTCGCCGTCGGGTGGCCGGACGTTCTGAGCTGGTGCACGGGCTGGGCCTGGGCCGACATCAACGCCAGGCTGATGCCGTCCGGCGTCACCGAGCGGATGGGGCCGGGACTGCCGGGCTCCGCGGTGGGGCTTGACGGGCGCTGCCGCCCCGAGCGGCTCACGGACGCTGGGCAGGCGCTCCACCTCATGGCCTGCCTCGTCATGGCGCAGCGCTCTCCGCAGAGCCCGGGGGTCGGCTACGGGAACCGGAATGCGGCGAGGTTCACCGTGACCGGGTGCTCGAGCTGCGGCGGGACCTTTGGGCCGGGCGACTCCGGGTTCTCGCACTGCGATGAGCACGCGGGCCTGGAGCCGGGACCATGACCGAGCAGTTCGCGCTTGTCGAACACAACGTCATCTCCGAGGTCGTCGCGGCCCGAGCCGCCGCGCTCGCCAAGATGAACCAGGCGATCGGGCTCATTCGGCAGGGCCATGCGGACGCGGACGAGGCCGAGGGCATCGCCGGCCGTGCCCACGGTGGCGCCGGTTTCTACCTGAACGACCGCAGCAAGACCGACGCCCACCGCCGGCTGTTTGAGAGCTTCGACGCCGAGCGTTGCCGCTCCGTGTACCGCGAGCACCTCGACGCTCGGATCTGGATGCACCTGCTCAACCGGGCCGGCCTGTCCGACCTGATGGACAAGACGGCCAAGGACAAGCTCTACGAGGACCTGTGCAAGGACGGCGTGCCGGAGGCGACCGAGGACAACATCATCGCGACCTTCCGGCACCTGGCCAGCGAGGCGCACCTGATCTTCCAGCGTGGGCTCGCTCGGGCGTTCACTGATCTGGACCGACGCTTCAAGTCGCACGACGGGTTCAAGCTCGGCGCGCGCGTCGTGTTCACGCACGTCTTCGACATCTGGGGGCAGTGGAACTACCACTCGCGGATGTTCGAGACCCTGGCCGATGTGCAGCGAGTGTTCGCGATCCTCGACGGCGACCGCCCGTCGGGGAGCACGCTGCTCCAGCAGATCCAGCAGGACCGGCAGGGGAGCCTCAACCCTCGGCAGTCGGAGACGATCACGGCCTACTTCAAGGTCCGCGGCTTCAAGAACGGCAACGCGCACCTCTGGTTCATGCGCGACGACCTCGTCCAGAAGGCGAACAAGGTGCTGGCCGACTACTACGGCGAGGTGCTGCCGGACGCAGTGCCGAGGCCTGGGCCGCGGGAGAGTGACCTGCGCAGCCAGTCCGGCGCGCTCGCGAAGGACCTGAGCTTCTACCCGACGCCGGAGCCCACATGGTCCGGTCGGTGTCCTACTCGCTGGAAAGGGCGAAGCGACCATGACCCACCTCGTCGAGCTCTGCACCGGGACCGCGTCAGTTTCCCTCTGGGCCCTCGGCGCCTGCGACCCGATCACCGGGTACATGGGCAGCAAGCGCAAGGACGCGCCGTTGCTCTGCACCCTGCTGGGCGCCCGCCAGCCGGACCACGTGACCCTCGTGGACGCAGGCCCGTGGGGCGACGTCTGGACGACGCTGCGGGAGCGCGAGGGGCGCCGTGGCACCGCCGCGTGTCTGCGCGAGCTGGGCAGCCGCGGCACACTGCCTGCGATCTGGCCCGATCTGATTTACCCCCCCCCCGCAAGACCCGTGCCAACGCGCGGCGCAGTACCTATGCCTCCAGTCTCGCTCGGCTGGGTGCATCCCCATCTGGTGGAACGGCGCCAAAACCCGGTGGGAGTCGCCCAGCGGGAGCCGAACCGAGTCCGCCCACCAGCGGGGAGGCATCGACGCAGCGACCCGGACGAAGCGCGACAAGCCGCGTACCTCGCTGCCCTTCGGCCGCACGGCGGGCTCCACGCGCGACCGCATGCAGCCGTACCAGCAGGGCAGCCGCAAGGACGGCCCGCTCTACAACACCTGCCAGTCGCGCGGCATCCAGCGCGTGGCCACGCTGGCCGAGCGGGTGGACGCTCTCGACCGCATCGACTGGAGCCGCGTGACCGTGCGCCACTGCGACCTCGCCGAGGTGCAGCCGGAGCGCGGCAGCGTGGTCTACTTCGACCCGCCCTACGCCAACGCGCCGCGGTACGCCGTGCTGCTCCCTCGGGCCCGCGTGCTCGAGGTGGCAGCAGCCCATGCCCAGGTCGCTCGCCTGGTCGTGGTGAGCGAGGCCGAGCCGCTGCCACTGGACGGGTGGACGGTCCGCCGTCTGCGACCTCGCGGCAAGCCTGAGTGGCTCACCATCTACGGGGCGGCACATCCCGCTCCTGACCAGCTCGACTTCTTCGGACACATGGAAGGCATCAGCCCATGAGCAACAACACCGTCATGGTCCCGGGCCGCTCAGGCGGCACCGACGTCAAGTGCATCCGCTGCGGCGCGAGAATCAATCCGCTCCCCGAAGGCGGCGCACCGATGGACGAGGTCACGAGAGCGATGATGGCCTTCGACAAGAAGCACAAACGCTGCTCCGGGCCGATCATCGAGGAGCCGACGCCGAAGACGCCCGAGGAGTGGCTGACCGGCGACGATACGGGCATCAGCTCGGCGCAGATCTGGCGCGTGATGACCGGGCGTGAGCCGGGGCGCTACAAGGACTACCCCGCCGGCACGGCGCCCCGCGACGGGGCCGACTTCGGCCGATGCCACCGGCTCCTGCAGGCGTTCCCCGCGTGGCGTGCCCGGCTTCAGGAAGTCGCCGACGCCTATCCGCAGTGGGAGGCGTTGGTCGAGCACTGGGACGAGCTGGAGACGCTCTACCTCGCGGCCCTGATCGAGAAAGGCAAGGACACGCCGGCGTCCGACCGGCTCTACGCGCGGATCCAGTTGCTGGCGTGGGGGCGCGCGTGAAAGCCATCACCCTCTGGCGGCCGTGGAACGAGGCCATCATCTACGCCGGCAAGCCCGTCGAGAACCGGACGTGGAGGCCGCCTCACGTCGTTTGCGGGCAGGACATCGCGCTCCACAACGGGAAGACGATCGACGACGTCATCGTTGACGAACTCATCGAGCGATACGGGCTGACGCCCGAGCAGTGCCCAGGCCCGCTCGGCATCGTGGCCGTCGCCCGGCTCGACGGGTACGTGCATGTGGACGGCGGTGCCCGCGTGCGCTTCGGCGTAGACGAGGCTCGGGCCCGCGAGATCATCGGGTCGCGGTGGTTCAACGGCCCGGTCGGATGGGTGCTGTCGAACGTGCGACGGCTGGCCCAGCCCGTGGCCTGCAAGGGCGCTCAGGGGTTGTGGACGGTGCCGGCGGACGTCGAGGTGGTGGTGCGCGAGCAAATTGCGAGGGCGGCGTGAACACGGCGAAACAAGAAGGCCTATTCACGGGCACCGGCGCCCGCATGCAGATCCCGGAGAGCATCGACATGACCGTCGCATCCCTGGCCGCCTACGGGCCGACCCATCGCCACTGGGCGGTCGCATGGTCGGGCGGCAAGGACAGCACGACGCTGCTCACCCTGCTCTTCCACCTGCTTGACTCGGGGCGCATCGAGCACCCCGAGACGCTCACCGTCCTGTACGCCGACACGGGGCTCGAACTCCTGCCGCTCTACGCGTCGGCGCTTGAGATCCAGTCGAAGCTGCGCGAGCGCGGTGTCGACGTCCGGACCGTGCGGGCCCCGCTCGACAAGCGGTTCCTCGTCTACATCCTCGGGCGTGGCGTGCCGCCGCCGAACAGCAACACGCTCCGGTGGTGCACGCGCCAGATCAAGGTCGACCCGATGACGGCCGAGCTCAAACGCATCTTCGGAGAGCGCCAGGAGAAGGTGCTCATGCTCACCGGCGTTCGGCAGGGCGAGAGCGCGATCCGCGACGGGCGAATCGCTCTGTCCTGCTCAAAGGACGGGGCCGAGTGCGGGCAGGGCTGGTATCAGGAGACGCTGCCCGACTCGCTCTGCGACACGCTCGCCCCGATCCTGCACTGGCGGGTCTGCAAGGTCTGGGACTGGCTCAAGTTCTACGCCCCGCACGCTGACTTCGGTGGCTGGCCGACTGCGACCCTGGCCGATGCATACGGCGGCGAGGAGGCCGAAGAGATCAACGCGCGGACCGGGTGCGTCGGTTGCCCCTTGACCGAGAAAGACACCGCCCTCGACAACGTGATCGCGCGCCCGGCGTGGCGTTACCTGGAGCCGCTCAAGGAACTTCGCCCGCTATGGCGCGAACTGCGCAAGCCGAACCTGCGCCTGCGCCAGCCCGGCGGCGAGGCGCGGGCCGACGGCACCCTCTCGAAGAACCAGCAGCGCATGGGCCCCATCACGCTTGAGGCCCGGGCCTGGGCGCTCGACCGGGTGCTCGACATCCAGCGCAGGGTGAACGAAGCCGCAGCCGCGACGGGGCGCCCTGCGATATCACTGCTCGACGCGGAGGAGGAGGCGCGGGTCCGTGAACTGCTCGCGGCCGGCACATGGCCGCACGGGTGGACCGGCACGGAGCCGACCGGCGACGTGTGGCTCGACGCCCACTACGCCGACGGGTCGGTGCAGCCGTTGCTCGGCATCTTCGAGCCGGGGACGCGGTGATGGCCTACGAACCCACGTCAGCCGTGTTGCTTCGCGACCCGTTCGTCGCGGCCCTGAACGCGGTCGCCCCATGGCTCGCGGCGCAGGTCGTATTGCGCCCGGCTCTGCCGTGTGATGACGCCTCGCTCCTCATCCGGCTTGGTCGCGTCTTCGACATCAAGATCGACCGGGAACGAGGCGGGCAGACCTACCGCATTGACTGCGGCCGGAGGATGGAACCAGGGTTGAAGCCCGACCGGGCGGCGGCCAGGGTTGCCGAGTTCGTGGTCGCGCTGCGAGCGGCGCTGGATGAGATGCCGCCAGCCGAGACCCCAAAACCGCCCGCCTGAAAAAGTGTAACAGCCCGCGTTTTCTCTGGACTCCCCGAACCGTCAAGGTATTGTGTACCCACAACGGCCGCACGGGGCGGCGACGGGAGGACGGGATGTCGGAGGCGCTGAAGAAGTCCGAGGCCGAAAGCGAGGCCCGGGGGAAGCTGCTGGAAAAACTGCGCAGGCACGTCGGCGGTGACACGTGGCAGCAGGCGGTCGAAATCGCCTGCGCCGCGCTCGACAGCCGGGACGTGCTGCGCGAGGTGCTCTCCGCGGTCTGCGAGCACAGCGAGTACGTCGACGGCGAGCTCGTGGTCGACATGGAGCGCGTGGCCGCCAAGCTCGAGATCGACCCGGGCGACGCCATGGGCCACATGGAGTCCATCGCCTGGGACGAGACGTGAGCGGCGAGGTCCACAAGTTCGCGGCCGGCCACGACGGGGCCCGCAACCTGAGCGTGTCCTTCGGTGACGGCCGCCCGCGCGTGCTGGTCACGCCGGCCTCGGGCGACGAGATCGCCCAGTGGGAAGCCGACACGCTCGCCACCGACATCGCACTCGGCATCTCCGGCCTGCGCGATCTGGTCGAGGCCGCAGGGGCGCGCGCCGAAGCGTCTCGCCTCGCCGCTCAACGTGAGAGGGCCCAGCGCCGGGACATGGCCGACCGACTGATGCGCGCCTGCGGCCACCGCGTGGGGCACGCCACCGGCGACTTCTACGCCCGGCCGGCCGAGGACGGCGCGGTCTGGCTGCTCGGCAACCTGGAGAAGGGCTGGTCCGCCTACGGCCTGCGCTTCGACTCCTGGGAGGCGCTCGCGTCCTCCCGCCCTGAGCTTCGCCCTGTGGGTTGCGCGTCGGACGCGACCGGGCATTACATCATCCTGCGAGAGGTGGCCCTCGACGGCGCCACCCTCCGAGCGGAACCGGAGACACCGTGAGATACACCTTCCACGTCTGCGCGCTCCTCTGCGCGGGTCTGCTGGCCTACTTCGTCAACCACCACGCGGAGGCCCGCCGCGCCCACATCCGCGTCACGTGCGACCCGCAGGACGGGGACAACGCCGTGGACGCCACCCTGCGCCGCGACGGGCTCGTCTACACCCGCCAGGGCATCCTCGTCGTCCCCGACGCCGGGCGCCCTTTCCTGGCCGACGCATGCCGCGTGCTGGATGGGAGCGCCCCGTGACGAAGCGTGACCGCA
>JAUKPQ010086613.1:0-18912 GCA_032273045.1 Chloridella minuta | reverse complement strand
TGTTCTTCATCTTGCTGATCTCGTCCCAGATGATTCCGTTGAACGGCATGGGGCGGTCCTTCTTGACGAAGTAGGTCTGGAGAGTCTCGGCCAGCCAACCGAGGTTTTCGTAATTGATCATGTATACGTCAGCAGGGCGCAAGAGAGCGCGGGTGCGCTGGTCCTTGGTGCCCGCCACCATGCTGAACTTGAGGTGCTTGGTGTGCTCCCACTTCGCAGCCTCTTGACGCCACACCAGCCGGATAACTCGGATGGGTGCCACGATGATCACACCGCGCAGGAAGCTGGTGCGGATCAGGTGGGCCAGCGTGGTCAGTGTGATCACGGTCTTGCCCAGACCCATGTCCAGCCACAGCATCGAGTGAGGATGCGTGGACTGGAAATTGACAGCTTTCTTCTGGTAGTCGTGAAGCAGGTCAGGTGTCAGCATGAAACACCCATAGCCAAAGCATGTAGTCGATCCCAAACATCGGGATCACCATGAAACAAAAAGACCATGACAAGGATAAACACCCAAATGCGTAAATCAGATGTGCTCATGCAGCCCCCATCACCATTACGTCAATCATCAGCTTACCCTCGGCCACGTTGTCGATCACGAACACGTTGACCATTTGCTGGCGCAGCCTGTCATGCTCACGATATTGGGCTGGCGTGGGCACTTGACCCTCGCGCTTGAACTCGCAGAACCACATGCGCCCATCGGGTCCGATAAATAGTCGATCAGGCACAGCGGCGCGGGCAGGACTGGTGAACTTGTAAGCCAGCACACCCTTGTTCTTGGCGTACTCGCAGACCTTGGCTTCAATTTGTTTTTCAAGCACCTTGGCACCCCGCATCGGCCTTGCGGTTTTCCAATTCAATCAGCAACTCGATGTAGTGCTTGGCCTTTTCCAGATCGGCGATGCCGTTCTTTTTGCGCCAGCGGCTCACGTACTTGATGACGTTGCCTTCAAAGTACCCAATCGCGTTTGCGTGGATGTACTCGACTGGTTGAATTGGTTGATCTTTGTAGTGGTTACCGGCCACTTGTTTGTTTAACGCTGTCATATCACCCTCATGTTTTTTAAGATATTCATCAATTGCATGAAATGCTGGTTTGAGTGCTGTCATTCTGTTCCACTCCTCAAGTTCTTCAGTTGTTACTTCGGTCACGCCAATCCCAGACATAGCTTCTCCACTTCTCTGACGTAATAATCGAAGTCCACCGGCAGCTTGCCAGCGTCATTGATGTCGTTGCAGACCTGCACACCCCAGCCACTCTCAACGCCAATCTTGCGCCACTCGGTCTTGCCCTTGAGAGGCGGCATGTACTTGAACAAGCGGCCACCACCCTCGGCGATGTAGTAGCGCGTGATGTTTTGAATCTTCTGGGGCTGCTGACCGTCCCACTCGATGGCGAGGTGGCTGCTGCGGGGCACCTTGGTGCGCAGCATGAAGTCCATGATTTCAGGCCACTGCTCGACTGTCTCGCGGATCGGTGCACCGTCAACCAGCACCTTCTCGGCCACCTTGGGCACCACCAGTCCACCAGCGTTTTGGTGCCAGCCGACCTTGTACTCATAGGCACCTTTGCGCTTGGTGCTGCCGTCTTCAAACACGCCGATGTACGAGTTGACATCGCGGATCATCATGGCCTTGTAGACGGCTTCCTCAAGGTTCAACCCGGTGCGCGACTGCCATGCGGCGCGGGCCAGATCGACCAGCATCTTGTTGGCCCGGGGCACACGCACTGTCAGGCCGTCCGTGTTCACTTGGATCAGGCGCAGCCCGGGGATGTGCATCAGACCCTCGGCCAGCAGGCACAGCAGCAGTTGGCCGTTGAGCGTGATCGACATGGTGAACAGCGGGTCGTAGAACACGCTGAAGCGGCTGTTGCTGTCACCATAGACGCCGTTCAGCGCCAGCTTCAGCATGGCTGATTCTGCTGACTTCTTAGGGTAGGTTTTGCGCTGCTCAAACAGGTGTTGATAGATCGTGCAGAAGGTCTTGCCAAGGTGCTGCGGGTAGAACCCATTCGTGATTGCCAAGTTTGGATAGTATGAAGTGACATCGAGGTCCACGACGACAAACTCATCGCTTGATTCAATGACTTCCGACTCAACTGATCCATGAATACCACCTAATCCAAATACAAAATCAAAATTGTTGACCCGAGCGATGAGGTCTGTGAAGACGCCTTTTGTCTCTGTGATCTGTTGTTGCTTGAGCCAGTTCAGTACCCGGTTGAACTCGGGCGACTGGAACTCGATCCACGGCAAGATTGCATCCTTGAGCGCGATCACTGGGCGTGGGGTTTGCCGTGGTGTGCGGCCATTGGGGCCGAAGTCATAGCAGGCGACACCGGCTTCTTCCAGCTTCATGACGAAGTAGTCTTTGCCGATCTTGGTGTCGTTGTGGTTCATGAAGTCGCGGTTGTACTTGTGAGTCAGTTCTTCGCGGAACTTGATCATGTCCATTGACTTGTGCAGGAACGCCTTGGTCTGATCCACGTCATGCTTGTTGTACTTTTTCAGCACGGTGATCTGATCGGCGTTGAGCGTGGTGCCCACTTTGAACGGCAAGTCTTCGATGCTGTCCGAGCGCATGTTGAACTCCAGCATCTTGAGGCTGGTGGCACGGGCCTTGTTGTCGAAATGGTGAATCTTGAACAGGTCGATCTGCTCAACAAAGCGGTCAGACGGGTTGACTTGGTGCATCCACTTGCTGCCACCCTCGTCATCGTTTTGCGAGTTGATGATCGCCATCGCTTTTTGGTACAGCGTGTTCGCGTCACTTTGACCCATGCGGATCAGCGTGTGAATCACAGGGTAATCGAACCCCAGATTGTTAAAGCCAACCATGCGCGAGTTGGTGTCCTTGAGGTACTGGAGGAACTCAATGATCTGACGACTGTCGTTGCGTAGGTCACTGATCTCGAACATCCAGTACAGAGGTGCTTCTGCGTGTTCCACCGCCAGTGTGAACACGTTGGGATAGGTTTCGATGTCGAACACATAATCGTTACTCATTACATTTACTCAGGTAGGTGGGGCCACTGGCCGGTCCCCCGGGAACCCCAGAGGCAGTGGCCCCGATTTGGTTTATTTGACGTGAATGAATGGTGTGGCGCTGCCGGACATAGTGGCAGGCAACTTACCGTCCCATTTCTTGATGGCTTCAAGATCAACAAAGGACTGACCGCCTTGCGATGACACAGCTTGCGCTTTGATTCGGATTGCGTCTGCAATACCTTGAGCCTCAACACGTTGACGATCAGCTTCTGCTTTGGCGAGTTCCACTTCTTTTTGTTTGGCGTTAATCTGGAATTGACGATTGGCCGCTTCCATGATTGCCTTTTCCAAAGCGGGGTCAGTCACAAGATTACGTACATTGGCAGAGCGAACAAAAAACCAGCCTTTACCTGCTGACTCGTCAAGGTCTTTTTGTAAGTTTTTCACAATGTCAGCCGCAATTGATGTGCGCTCGGTGTGAACCGTTGCAGAGCCATACTTTGTGACCGTGTTGTAGATGTTTTCACGGGCTTGGCGTGTGACGTAGTTCATACCGATACGGTTGCCGTCTTCGTCTTTCTCGTGGGTCACATCACCGGGCCAGCGCGTCATAATGTCAGCGGCTTTGCTGGGGTCGATCTGAATGTAAATGTCCACGTCCAAGTCGGCCAGCGTGATCTTGTCGCTGGTCTGTGGCTTCATGTCGTCAAACGACAAGCGAAGTTCTTTTGCAGACACTTCGGTTACGCGCTTGAACATGGTGAAGTACACGCCGGGCGGCATGGTCTCGTGCTTAACTTGGCCAAGCGTTGATTCCACACCAATGTTTCCGGTATCGATCTGAGAACAAGCTGTCAACCAAACAGCAGCAAACGCAATTAAAAATTTCTTCATGGTTTTCTTTCGTTAAAACAATTTTCCTGAGCCAAAGGTGGCCTGAGTCATAAAGATGACCCAGACCAAAACAATCAGTGCAAGAACTTTGAACAAATGGGTGCCTCGGAACTTGCGAACTGAAACCTTGACCTTTTTTGGCAAGTAGAACCAACCAAAATAGCCAATCATTACGAGTGCGAAAAAAAGGACAAGGTGTTTCATGATTACTGACCGCCCAAAAACGAAGGCAGGCCAGCCGGTGCGCCGGGGAACGGAGCAGCGGGCATCTGTGGGGCAGCGAAGCCGGGAACGCCAGCAGGCGCAAAGCCCGGGGCAGCACCACCGGCCACGGCACCGAACATGCCAGAGGCGTCCACGTTGCCTTCACCGAACGCCACATCGTCACCGGCAAACTGGACAGCGATCAAGTCGCAGCGAATGCCACGGCCGTGCTTGTTATCCTGCGGCCAAGGCTTGACAGCAGCGTTGACACGGCAACCGCCGTACATCTTGCGGGCCAGTTGCTGGTAAGCCATTGTGTTGGCGGGATCAACAGGGGAACCGTCAGCTTGGATCATCTGAGGTGCGGTGTCGCGGCCTGCGGTGATGAACACATGACCGGCATAGCCGTCATAGGGCTGGAAGGTTTTCTTGTTGATCTTCTCCTCACCACGACCGTAGCAGCGGGTCTTGCGGTCTTGATGGATCATGCCCATAACGGTCTGGGCGTGTTCCTTCCACTTCTCCAGTGCCAAGGCACCGTAGCGGGCCATGAACTGAGCGAAGCCGGGGTGGTTCTCAGGCATGATGAACTCGCAGTTGTAGGAGATGCGCTCCTTACCGGTCTGCTCGTTGATCTGGCGCTGGGGTTCCGCGAGGTGAGGGAACGACAAACGGACATTGGACAAAAAGATGATTTCAGACATTACGATTACCTTTCAAAGTTACAAAAGCCACGAGGGCAGGGATTCGGCAGCGGGTGCTGCCTCGACTGCGCTAAACAGCGGCGCAGCGTTGGTGACGACAGCCGGACGACCATCGGATTCGGACACCACGGTCAGCTTACCGGCCATCTTGACCACGTATTCTTGATCCATGCGTTTGAGTTGGCGCTCGGTCAACTGAACCTTGGTGCCGTCACGCTTTTCCCACGTCAGCTTCTCAGCTTTGGCAGGGGTGACGAGTTTGGTTTCATAGACCGCGCCCTTGGGGATGCCCATCTTGATCAGCTTGTCGGCCATCTCCTCCTCGGGCAGCGCCCAAGCACGAGAGCCACGACCGTTGACCAGTTTGAGGCCGGGGATAGATTGACCAGCTTCCATGCGGCGCAGGGCTTCCTTCTCCACACCTTCGAGGAGTTGGCGCATAAGGGGAGCGGCTTCCATGATCTGACGAATCTGTGCATCGTCCATCGTGGATGGGTCTTTGTCGGCACTTTGCTGTGCGACATCGAGCGTTTGATTTACAACAGGCTGGAACATGATTCCTACCTCCTTCATTACGTTACCCGCCAGCGCGGCGCAAGAGCCTTTGGCGCGGCAGAATTTACATTGACTTTCGCCCGGGACAAGCGGTGCATCCGGTTTGTCGGTGGCAGCAGCTTGCAGAACGATTGTACCGATGTTGTCCATCAGTGACTTGACTGTGACCTCGTGTGACGTGATCGGCTTCATGCCTTTCAGCGCCAGCTTGGGCTGCACAATGGTCATGATGACCCGGCTGAACGGGAAAGCCCCGTTCACAGGCAGCTTGTAGCCAGCCAGCACACCATAGGCGTACTGTTCAAGCTGCATGTTGCCCTCGGCGGTCACCACACCCATGCCGTCCTTGTAGTCGATCAACTCAAGGAAGTCAGGGCCGATGATCTGGCAGTCCACGGTGCCCGACAGGTCTTTACGACCCAGCAGGAACTCGGGGTCCACCTTCTGCTCGGAGATCACCGAAAACAGACCGTTCATTGAACGCTCACGGATGTACTCGATGGCCGACTTGACCCGGGCAGCGCGGTCAGCGTCCACCTTGAACGTGCCCTCGTGATCTGTGAAGGTTTCCCCCACCTGATCCATTGGGTCCGACAAGTCGTTCTTGATGCAGTGCTCCAGCAGCGTGTGGCTGTGGGTACCATCGGCAGCAGCGGGGCCGCTACCGGTGTCAGGGTACTTGGCCTCCTCTCGAATGCTGCCGGGGCACAAGGCCCAGCGGCTGCGCTTCGATGGGGACAGCTTGGCGTGATCGCTCATTTCAGTGCTTCAACGCCAGTGTGCAGCGCAGCGTAGTGCTCGGGCTTCACATCGTTGATGTTCTGGTAACCCAGACCAGTCAACACGCCTTGGATCATGGCACCCTTTTGTGGGCCGAGGGCTTTGTAGGCACCCATCACGTAGTCGATCAGACCTTTGGGGTCAGAGAACGGTGCGCCTGTGGCAGCAGGTGCTGGCGCTGGGGCCACGAATGTGGGAGGTGCGGGCATGGCCGGGGCAGCAGCCACGGGTGCGGGTGCTGGGGCAGGTGCTGCAACAGGAGCAGCGGCCACTGGCGCTGGGGCAGCTTGTACCACAGGGGCTGCTGCTGGTGCAACAGGTGCAGGTGCTGCTACATTGCCAGCTTGCAGTTGTGCAGTCAGGGCAGTGACAGCGGCAGTCAGGGCTTCAATCTTGAGTTCGAGTGACATAGAGTTTCTCCAGAGGGTTACGGTTTACAGGGGGTTGAATTGTGAGGCGGTCTTCTACGAACGCCTCGACGATTTCACGGTGCACTTCGCTCGGTGTTCCGATCTTCCGTGCTTTCTCATGAAACTTGGTGCGCGTCTTGTCTGTCACTCGGACAGTCATGAACGCTGATTTGGATTTGGGTGATGTCATAAATAATTTCCTTGACCGATGACGCAGTGTAGCACGACTGTGATACTATCGTGCAACTGATTTGAAATTATTTTTGGAAAGAAAAAGCCCCGGTGGTTAGACCGAGGCTTTGAAGGAGAAGCTCAATGAACAAAGTGTCGGCAACTGCAATCACCAACGAGATTATTCTATGACAGCACCGCAGACTGTGCAATCACATCCAGCGTCCGTTGACGCCTACATCAGACACGGCTGGAGCCTTGTCCCGATCCCAGCCAACACCAAGGGGCCGCGCACCCCGGGCTGGAACCTCAAACAGAACGCCCTCAAGGCCCAAGGCGATCTGCCGCAAGGCTACGGCATCGGATTGGCCCATGCGTACAGCGGCACGATGGCCCTTGACATCGACAACTGGACGGTGACCACCAGCCTGCTGGCCGAGCATGGCATTGACTTGCAAGCCCTCTACGATGCACCTGACGCCGTGGTGATCAACTCGGGCAAGCCGGGGCACGGCAAGCTGCTGTACGCGATGCCCTTCGGCGCGGCGCTGCCATCGAAGAAGATCATGCACAGCGGCATCACGGCTTACGAGTTGCGCTGCGCCACGGTCAGCGGCCTCACGGTGCAGGATGTGCTGCCCCCGTCGATCCACCCCGAGACACGCCAGCCCTACCACTGGGCGGGCCACGGCCACTGGACCCGGATGCCGGTGATCCCCCAAGCCCTGCTGGACCTGTGGAGTGGGATGCTGGCGCAGGACAAAGAGCGCACCATCGCCACGGACGGCTCGATTGACGCCTCATGGGAGGAGATCAGGCAAGCCCTCGACGCGGTCCCCGCTGATTGCACCCGGGACGAGTGGGTCAGCATCGGCATGGCCCTGCACTGGGCGGGCACCCAGACCGACCAGCTTGAGCAGGCGCTGTCGCTGTGGAACGAGTGGAGCGCCACGGCGCAGACCAAGTACCCCGGGGAGCGTGAAATCCTGACACAGTGGGTCAGCTTCCGACCTGACAAGGCCACCGCTGTCAAGTTGGGGACACTGTTTCACATCGCCAAGTCACACGGCTGGCAGCGGCCCATACCCGATGCGTCCGAGTTGTTCAGCAAAGTCGAGACACCGGTCATGGAGCCGATCAACGTACTTGACGGCCTGCGACCCAAGCCACCCGAAATGGACCTGTCCCTGTGGCCCAGCATCCTCAAGACCCGATCCACTGAGATTTCGGAAAGCGTGGGCTGTGACCCTTTGGTCCCTTTGTTCGCTGGGTTGGCCGCTGTCTGCGGGGTGATTGACGCCCGCATTCGGCTGGAACTCATGCCGGGGTTTAAGGTGCCCCCGGTGCTGTGGCTCATGACTTTGGGCGACCCAGCGGACAAGAAGTCACCCGGATCGCGGCCCATGCTGTCGCCCTTGAAGAACATCGAAGCTGAGGACCGGCCCCGCTACGGGAAAGACCTGCTGGACTGGGAAGGCAAAGAGGCGGCCTATGCTTCGGCCAAAAAGGGCTTCCTCGAATGGTCCTCCTCGCCCGATGCCCTGCTGGGTGCCGATCAAGCCCCAGTGGTGCCCGAGATGCCCCCGCAGCCCGTGCCCCTGAAGATCACGGTGTCCGACATCACGAGTCAGAAGCTGGTGCGCCAAGCGGCTGACCGTCCTCGTGGCCTGCTGTGCCACCTCGACGAGATGAACAGTTGGGTGCGCAAGCTGACAGACAAGACCAGCGGCGAGGACCGCAGCGCGTGGGTTGTCAGCTACGAGTCAGAACACTACGAGATGGACCGGGTGGGCGCGGGGTCGATCCACTGTGAGAACTTGGCCGTGTCGATTTACGGGAACATCCAGCCCGCTGTGTTCAAGGCCAGCGTGGGGCCACTGTCTGCTGACGGCCTGCTGCAACGCTTTATCCCCGCCATCCTGCGCGGCAGCAAGACCAAGCTGGGCCAGCCGGTGCCCGAGTACCTGACCAGCGCCGCAGCGTGGGAGAACACCCTGCGCCTGACCTACGCGCTGCCCCCACAGACCTACCAACTGTCGCCCGAGGCGTACACCGTGTTTCGTGAATTCCAAGCATGGTACGAGGAGGCCAAACAGGATGAGAGGGTGCTGGACAGCGGCACCGAGTACATGACAGCCTTCGGCAAGCTGGAGGGCTTGGCTGGCCGTCTGATCCTCGTTTGGCACGTCATCGAGTGCCCATTCACCCCGCAGGTCAAGGCCGATCTGGTGGAGCGCGTGATCTCGTTTGTCAAGGGCTACGTGATCCCCGCCTACCGCTATGCGCTGGGTGAAGTGGCCGGGGCCATCTCGAATGACTTCGACCAGTGGGTGATCGACCACATCATCCAGAACAGCACCGAGATCACCATGATCGACCTTCGCACCCTGAAGCGGTCAGCACGGCGTAAGCTGGAGGGCAAGACCGAGTGGCAAAAGGACCAGATGGTCATGGACGCCATGCTGGTGCTGGAGCAGGCCGGGTGGGCTGTCAAGATCGAGGAGGAGTTGCACAAGCACCGGGCCATGTGGGCCATCAACCCCACGTTGCCCACCATGTTCAAAGACTACCGGGAGCAGGTACTCAAGGCCAAGCAGCGCCACGCTGACTACATCTACCGCCACGCCTACGACAAGGGCAAGGAGCGCAAGTTGGTCAAGGGGTATGACCCCGACACGATGGAATGAAAAAGGCCCGGGATCACCGGGCCTTTTTGTTTCAATAGCACCAAAACAGCGGGATTTTCTCAACCTCTGACCACCACCCGGGGTTGCCGCCGACAGGTTGGAAATACTTTTCCCGAACTTGATATGTCTCAAGCCAAACCCAGTAGTCACCCACTTGGGTTTTGCGCCATGCGAAGACCTTGCGATCACGCAGATCGCCACTCTTGTACTCGCGCTTTTTGATTTTCCACTTCATTTGATGCTCCTTACTTTCGACCCAGTGAGAACTTGAGCCAACACGACTGGCAGAACCACTTGGCCGGGGTCATCTGCACCCCACCCTCGGGCAGTCGCTCAAGTTGGCAGCGGAAGCACAGTTTCATTGCATCTTCCCCTGAATGTCCGAGGGGTCAACCATCATCATCTGCTGGAAATAGATGGCGAACGATGCCCGGGTGTCGTTGCCAAAGGGCATGGCGTTGACGCGCTTCATGGCTTCTTCCATTGCGCTGTTCCAGCCCGAGACAAAGACGAATCGGGCAGCGTCTTGGGGGTTCAGGCCCATGTCGCCATAGAGGCGGTCATAGTGTTCAAGTGCGTTCATTGGTCCCTCGCTTTCATCATGGCGTCCGCAAAGGCAAAACGCGCTTGTTCACGATTGCGTCTTGTTGGTCGAGTGATGATCATTTTTCGACCTTGCATGTCGGTCTGAATTGATTCCCCAAGTGGACCTTCAAGGTGTCGGGCGACATCTTCGTCAGTTGCGTGGATGGCAAAGTAATCGCGCAAAGACATCTGCTGCATACGTTCGTGCATGGGGTGCCATTCTGGATACGCTTTTAATTTTGTGTCATTCATGGTTGACTCCTTCAAACAGGATTTTTCGACATGACCGAATTGTCAATCGAATCGGTTGAGCCGGTGGTACCGGATTTTTCGACATGACCGATTTTTGGGGCCAAATTCTTCACCCGGCCACGCTTGCGCGGGGGTGTCGTGCTCACGGGCGGCAAAAAAGAACCATGAAGCGCGGGGGCCAGTGCTTCGACAAGTCCCAGCACGTCAAGCAACCGGGCCACGGCTGCACCGGGTTCGCGTTCACCCGTGCACCACTTGCGAACGGTGAAGACGGGGACACCGAAATAATCAGCGGCCCGGGGTTCGTCAAGGTTCAGGCGGTCCACGGTTTGCCGTACCCGTTCGGCCACGGTACCGGGGGCGGGGGTTTTGGGTTGTTTTAGGGGGGTTTCGTTCATGGCTGGGGGTGTCCTATGGGTTAGGGTCAAAAAATGCCCCTGAACGCTAATTCAGGGGCTGGGGGTTAGGGGTTCGGCGGTTACAGGTCAAGCAGGTCAGAGACTATCGGGACCAACACGACACCGGCAAGGGCGATTAAAAGGGCGGTTATCAATCGGTGCCCCCGTTCGCTTCGGCTTCTTCGCCCTTTTCAATGGCCGCAAAAATCACGGATTTGTCATAGTCGCTTGAAATGTCGGGGGCTGGGTAGTGGCCCGCGAGTCGTGCGAAACAGTCATAAAAGAATTCTTTGAAGTCGTCAGGGTTCCCGTTTTCGTTCTCCCAATGCTTCAGCGAGTCGTCGGCGGCTTCGTCTTTGACTTTCTCCAGTTCTTCGGCCAGTGCATCCTGTTCGGCTTCGAGTTGGGCAATTTGGGCCAGTAGTTCAGCGGCCCGGGTGTCGCCCGCCATATAGGCGGCGCGTTCTTGTTCTTCGATGCGTTCGATGCGTTCGATGATGTCGCGCACGTCGATGATGTCGTCAAGGTGCATGGTTGAAGTTTCGATTGTCATGATCAAAAGGTCCTTACGGTTACGGGTTACAGGGAAAAAGCAAACACGGTCAACAGGTACAGGGCACCCAGTGCGAAGGCAGCACCCGCCCAAATCATCAGCGGGGCGGGTTCTTCAGTCTTCAGGGGTTCGGGGTGCAAATCGAGATAGTGCAGGGCGTGGCGGTTCATGGTGTCGAGTCCTTACAGTTACGGGTTGTTGATGCGCTCAATTCTAACCCATTGGGTCTGATTGTCAACAAGTCAAAGAAAAAAGTTTCTAGGTGCTTTCCCTTACCCAGTGGGTGTCCCTTTTATCAGTGGTGACAAAGTGCCCTTTTATCGCTGGGGGTCGATTCTGGAGATTCTGAAATTCTAGTGCTTTTAAAAAGTACTCTGATTTTCGCCTTGCCTGCGCGAAAGGTGAAAGTGTCGCCATCGAACAAAAAAAGGGTTTCCCGGACCCACTGGGTGCCCACTTTCCCCGATTTCTGGGGAATTTCCCCGACTTCTCGATTGAACCCCGGACCCACTGGGTGCACTCAATCCGTGCCCACTTTGCCCGCCCGAAGTACCCGGACACCTTGACCCACTGGGTGCAAGTGGTGCGTGAATCTCCGCACCCACTGGGTGCGCGGGTGCTGGGGTGCCCGTGCTGGGTGCGCGGTTGCAGTGGTGCCCGGGAGTCGCTGGGGCGAGGGGAGGGGGTAGGGCCAGCGGGGTCGATGGTCCGGCTACGTAGGCATCACAGAAACTCTGAAAATTTTTTAGAAAATCAGAAACCCAATGGGTTCCCTTATCCCATTACATCCCGGCAACACAAACTTCCATCACCGTGATAGACTCATGGCACTATGAAACAAGAGAACACTTCGTTCGTAGGCACGGCTGTCGCCAGTGAGAACCAACTGCCCAACTGGCTGACCGTGCCCGACCCAGCCCCCATCAAACCCTCGAAAGAGGCAAGGGCGCTGCTGCATGTCGAATATGAGCAGATATTCGAGCGTGTCGTTGAAGACATCTACCGGGGCCGATCCCTGCAATCCTTGATCGAAGATGACCACCGGGCCATCTCGTATGAGGACTTCCTGCGCTGGGTCAAGCGCGAACCCACCCGCCACGAACGATTCAAGGAAGCGCAGGAGATGCGTACCGAGTTTCTTGCGGGTGAGATTCTGGAAATTGCCGATGGGGTCGAGGCGATCGACGCCAACTCGAACGACACGGTGAACAGGGACAAGCTGCGCATCGACACGCGCAAGTGGCTCATGAGCGCCCACAACAAGAAACGCTACGGCGAGATCAAGCAGGTTGAACTCGGCGGCACCATCTCCATCACTGAGGCGCTGGCGCAGGCCCAAGCCCGGGTGATCGAGGGTGAGGTGATTGACGTGACACCTCGACTGGAGAACCGTGATGAGTGATGGTGGCAAAGGCTCCGCGCCTAGACCGATCCCCGACCCCCAGAAGTTCCGCGACAACTGGGACGCGATCTTTGGAAAGAAAACCAAATGAAAATCAAATGGCTTGATCGGCGAATTAGTGCACCCGGACCATATCTGTGCCTGTGTTTGTCTGAGGTCGAATATCGCGCTGCGATGAAACACTGCCGTCTGGAAATGACAGACCCGTGGATCAGAACCCCGCAAGCCGACGCGACAGTTCATCACGCTCATTCGGATCACGGGCAAGTAGCAATCGTCTGTATGCGCGACACACGAGATCGCAAACCTGTTGAGATTGCGGGACTACTTGTGCACGAAGCTGTTCACATCTGGCAAGAATGGTGTGCCTACTACGGTGAAGATCGCCCCGGGCGTGAGCAAGAAGCCTACGCCATCCAAGGAATCGCCCAAGAACTCATGGCTGAGTTTGCCCGCAGAATGGAGCAGTGATGCAGAAACCCCGGTACAGCCCAGAAGACGAGCAAACGCTCATGGCCCAGCTTTGGAGTCCTGCTCTCAAGGATGACCCCGAGGCGTTCGTGCTCTTTGTGTTCCCTTGGGGGCAGAAGAACACACCCCTCGAACACTTCAAGGCCCCTCGTGCGTGGCAGCGTAGGGCACTGCGCAGGATACGGGACTTCATCAAGGAGAACCGGGGCAAGCTAAGTAACGACCAGTTGATCGACGCGCTGCGCAGGGCTGTGTCATCGGGCCGGGGGGTGGGCAAGTCAGCACTCGTGTCGTGGCTGATCCTGTGGATGCTGTCCACTCGCATCGGCTCCAGCGTGATCGTGTCGGCCAACAGCGAGAACCAGTTGCGCAAGGTGACGTGGGGCGAGTTGACCAAGTGGGTCACGATGGCGATCAATGCCCACTGGTGGGAACCCACGGCCACAAGCCTGAACCCGGCCAACTGGTTGACTGAACTGGTCGAGCGTGATCTGCGCAAAGGCACCCGGTACTGGGGTGCCGAGGGTAAGCTGTGGAGCGAGGAGAACCCAGACGCCTATGCCGGTGTGCACAACATGGACGGCATGATGGTGATCTTCGACGAGGCCAGTGGTATCCCGGACAGCATCTGGTCCGTGGCTGCGGGCTTCTTTACCGAGAACATCTTGGACCGGTACTGGTTCGCGTTCTCCAACGGACGGCGCAACACCGGGTACTTCTACGAGGCCGTGGACGGCAGCAAACGGGAGTTCTGGGAGAGCGAGAAGATCGACGCCCGCACGGTCGAGGGCACCGACAAGACTATCTACCAGCAGATCATCAACGAGTACGGTGAGGACTCGGACGAGGCCCGGGTCGAGGTCTACGGCGACTTCCCCAAGTCGGGCCAAGACCAGTTCATCGCACCACACCTTGTCGATGACGCCATGAAGCGGCAACTGCACAAGGACATGACCGCGCCCATCATCGTAGGCGTTGACCCGGCCCGGGGCGGCATGGACAGCACCGTGATCGCCGTGCGCCAAGGCCGGGACATCGTGGCGATCAAGCGATTCCGAGGCGACGACACCATGACCACCGTGGGTCACGTCATCGACGCCATCGAGGAGTACCGGCCAGCACTGACCGTGATCGACGAGGGTGGTCTGGGTTACGGCATCCTTGACAGATTGACCGAGCAGAAGTACAAAGTGCGCGGGGTCAACTTCGGCTGGAAAGCCAAGAACCCGACCATGTGGGGCAACAAGCGGGCTGAGATTTGGGGTGCGATGCGCGACTGGCTCAAGACAGCCAGCATCCCGCAGGACAGGCTGCTCAAGAGCGATCTGGTCGGCCCGATGAAGAAGCCCAACTCGGCAGGCACCATCTTTTTGGAGGGCAAGAAGGAAATGAAAGCCCGTGGGCAAGCGTCCCCCGATGCTGCTGACGCCATCGCCGTGACCTTCGCGTACCCTGTGGCACATCGGGAGTACAATGACCGCACAATCACCCGGCGCAACGCTCAAAACGGTGCAGCCACAACTTCATGGATGGGGAGTTAACTGTGCCACTTGTCAAATCACCTTCAAAAGAGGCGTTTCGCAAGAACGTCAAGGCCGAAATAGCAGCCGGTAAGCCCCAAAAACAAGCAGTTGCGATTGCCTACTCGGTCAAGCGCGAAGCTGCCAAAAAACCCACAATGAAGCCCAAAAAATGACAATTCAAGCCCTGCAAGACTGCCTGATCGTGCGCCCAGACATGGAAAAACACGAGCTTTTTATCCTTTTGAAGCAGAAACAAACAGGCACAGGTGTGGTAATCTCCGCTGGCCCTGACGCAAAAGACGTGAAAGTCGGCGACAAGGTGCTATTTGGTGATTCCATCGGACAGGATTTGAAGTGGGAAGGCGATAACCTGCTTGTCATGAGGGAATCGCACACGCTTGGTGTATTTGACGCATGAGATTAATCAGCCGGTCTGAAGCAATGGCGCAGGGTTTGCCGCGCTATTTCACAAACACGCCTTGCAAGCATGGGCATGTTGCCGAACGACAGGTTACTAATTACGGCTGTTGTGTCTGCGCCGACAATGCTTTCAAAAAATGGTACGCCGATCACTCAGCGGATCACTTGAAGCACGTCAACAAGTGGCGGCAGAAAAACCCAGACAAGGTTTCAGCTATTCGCACAAAATGGTCGGAAAGCAACCCCGAAAAGGTCCGACAATCGACCAAAAACTGGAAACGCTCTAATCTGAGCAAGGTGGCTGAATCAGCAACGCGCCGCCGCGCCGCCAAAGACTTGCGGATGCCAGATTGGCTTACTTCCGCAGATCGACTAGAATTCGACACGGTTTACGCATACTGTGCGGCACTTCGTTCCGCTGGCTTGGACTATCATGTTGACCATATTGTCCCTTTGCGGGGAAAATCGGTGTCAGGTTTGCACGTTCCTTGGAACCTGCAAGTGATACCTGCCGTTGAAAACATGAGCAAAGGGAATCGATTTCAATGAAAGACACCACCGGAATCGTAGCCGCAGCAAATGTGGCAAAAAACGGACCGAACCCGTCAAAAGGCGGTTCCGAGGACATTCTGACCGTTGCCCGTTCACGCATGAAGATGGCGATGGCGGCGTTTTCCCAGACTCGGGAAGACGAACTCGACGACCTGCAGTTCTACGCAGGCTCCCCAGACAACCAGTGGCAGTGGCCTGCTGACGTGCTCCAAACTCGTGGTGCCGTGCAGGGTCAAACGATCAACGCCCGCCCGTGCCTCACCATCAACAAGCTGCCGCAGCACGTTCATCAAGTGACGAACGAGCAGCGCATGAACCGTCCCGGCATCAAGGTGATCCCGGCTGACGACAAGGCCGATGTTGATGTGGCAGACGTGTTCAACGGCGTGATTCGCCACATCGAGTACATCTCCGATGCTGACGTGGCCTACGACACCGCTTGCGAAAACCAAGTGTCCTACGGCGAAGGCTACATCCGTCTGTTGACCGAGTACTGCGACGAGAAGACGTTCGATCAGGACATCAAGATTGGGCGCATTCGCAACAGCTTTAGCGTCTACATGGACCCCATGATCCAAGACCCCACGGGCGCAGACGCCCGCTGGTGCTTCGTCACGGAAGACCTGACCAAAGCTGAGTACGAGCGTCTGTACCCCGATGCAGCGCCCATCAGCACCCTCATGAGCCTTGGCGTGGGCGATCAGTCCATTGCCCAGTGGATCGGTGAGAACACTGTCCGCATCGCCGAGTACTTCTACATCGAGTACGAGAAGCAGACGCTTAATCTGTACCCCGGCAATCAGACTGCGTTCACGGGCACACCCGAGGACAAGACTCTGCGCATGATGTTCGGCAAGCCGATCCGCACCCGCGAAGCTGACCGCAAAAAGGTCAAGTGGTGCAAGATCAACGGCTACGACATCCTCGAAGAACGCGAGTGGGCCGGTGCCTACATCCCCGTGGTGCGCGTGGTCGGCAACGAATTTGAGGTGGACGGCCAGATGTACGTGTCGGGCTTGGTGCGTAACGCCAAGGATGCCCAGCGCATGTACAACTACTGGGTGTCGCAGGAAGCTGAAATGCTGGCGCTGGCCCCCAAAGCCCCATTCATCGGGTACGGCGGTCAGTTTGAAGGCTACGAGCAGCAGTGGAAGACTGCCAACACGAACAACTGGCCCTACCTTGAGGTCAATCCAGACGTTACAGACGGCCAAGGCGCTGTGTTGCCACTACCCCAGCGGGCACAGCCTCCAATGGCCTCCAGCGGCCTGCTGCAAGCCAAGGCGGGTGCTGCTGAAGACATCAAGTCGGCCACCGGCCAGTACAACGCATCGCTGGGCATGACCAGCAACGAGCGTTCCGGCAAAGCCATCTTGGCCCGCCAGCGCGAAGGCGACATCGGCACCTATCACTACGTTGACAACTTGGCCCGTGCGATCCGTCACATTGGCCGTCAACTCGTGGACCTGATCCCCAAGATTTACGACACCGAGCGCATCGCCCGCATCATTGGTGAAGATGGTGAACCATCGACAGTCAAGATGAACCCGATGCAGGAAGAACCTGTCAAGCGGATCGTGGACCAAGAGGGTGTGCTGATCGAGAAAATTTACAACCCTGCTGTCGGCAAGTACGATGTGCGCGTGATCACCGGTCCCGGCTACGCTACCAAGCGTCAAGAGGCTCTGGAGAGCATGGCCCAGTTGCTGCAAGGCAACCCACAGTTGTGGCAAGTGGCTGGCGACCTGTTTGTCAAGAACATGGACTGGCCCGGTGCTCAAGACCTCGCCAAGCGGTTCAAGAAAACAATCGACCCCAAAGTGCTGGCCGACGAAGACGACCCAGCCTTGGCCGCTGCCAACCAGCAGATGGAGGCGATGGCCGCTGAGATGGAGAACATGTTCAACATGCTCCAGAATGTCAACAAGAGCATGGAAGCCCGTGATCTTGAAATCAAGCAGTTTGAAGCTGACATCAAGGCATATCAGGCTGAGACACAGCGTATCAGCGCCGTGCAGGCTGGTATGAGTGAGCAGCAGATTCAAGACATCGCTATGGGTGTCGTGGCTGCTGCGCTGGAGAGCAATGACAACATGATCATGAGCGAGCAGCGCGAGATGCCGATGGAACAACCCGAGATGCAGCCTGAGATGATGGCACCCCAAGGAGAGATGAATGAAATGCGCTGATTTTGTTGGTATTTTGTTCTTGGCCCGAGATGTGGCCCACTCGGTGCATCTGAACACCCGCAGCTTTTCCAAACACATGGCGCTGAACTCGTTTTACGACGAAGTGATTGAGTTGGCTGACAAGTTTGCCGAGGCGTACCAAGGCCGTCATGGTCTAATTGGACCAATCAGCCTCATGAGTGCCACAAAAAACGGCAACATCATTGAGTTTCTGGAACAATCGCTGTCTGAGATCGAGGACAACCGGTACAAGGTCTGCGACAAAACCGACACCGCAATCCAGAACATCATTGACGAAATCGTCGGGCTTTACCTGTCCACTCTGTACAAGTTAAAATTTCTGGCATAAGGAGCCATCATGGAACTTCTCAACCCCCTCGCCAAAGCCAACTTTCCGGCTCAAACCGCCGCTTTCACGGGCACAGCGGCCAACACATCTGGTTGGCCCGCTGGCCCCGAAGGTGTTGTGGTTTGGTCCACAGAACCCTGCTACGTTGAAGTTGGTGAGGGTGCTGTGGCAACGACCGCCAGCACACCGATTCCCGCATTCACACCGATCCCGTTCAAAGTCCCCACTGGCACATCTGGCCTGTGGCGAGTGAGCGCCATCCAGATTTCCGCTGGTGGTACGGTGTACTGCAAACCGATGAACACCAAATGAGTTTCCTTGCTGCCCGCAACGCCATCGGTATCGGGCTGGGTGGCATCATTTCGCTTTTTGGGGGTCGCAGTAGCGAACAAGCCCAGAGCAACCTTCTTACCGAGTCCGGCGACAACCTCGTACAAGAGGACGGCGGCTTGATCTTGTTGGAGTAACACATGCCCGCTGTCAGTCTATCCCCTATTGCTGGCGCTGGTTGGCAATTTTTCGACAACAACGGCAATCCGTTGTCAGGTGGCAAACTGTTCACCTACGCCGCTGGTACCACCACCAATCAAGCTACTTACACATCGTCTTCCGGCAACACTGCTCACACGAACCCAATTATTCTGGATTCCGCTGGCCGAGTGCCCGGTAGCAGTGAAGTGTGGTTGGCAGATGGTCAGCGGTATAAGTTTTTGCTGAAGACCAGCGCAGACGTTCAGTTGTGGAGTGCCGACAATGTGTCGGGCATCAACGATTTCAGTGGCCTGTCGCCAATCATTTACAACAGCACGGGCGATGGGAC
>JAUKPQ010086503.1:0-18953 GCA_032273045.1 Chloridella minuta | reverse complement strand
ATTTTTGTAGATTATTAATTGAAGAATCAGGGTACAAATGTTGTTATTGTAAATGTGATTTAGAGTTAGTAAATCATACTAACAACTTAATCTCAATTGAGCGTATTTGTAATAAAATAGGTCATATTAAATCTAATGTTAAAATTAGTTGTTTACATTGTAATATATCAAAAAAAGGAAATCAGGTAGAAACTAATTTAGAAGTTAATTAATGAAATACTTAAATTTATTATATTATATTAATGTATAAAATAATGAATATCAGTAACGAACTAAAACGAATTAGACCAAGTCTAAGTGCCGGATCATTAAAGACATACACATCACTTTTAAACTCAGTGCATAAAAATGTCTTCAAGAATAAAGAAATATCTAAAAGCGATTTTGACGATTGTACAAAAATATTAGAATACTTAAAGGAATTAAAACCAAATCAACGCAAGACCATATTAAGCGCCCTTGTTGTAATATCAGATAAACCAAAATATCGTAGCGCTATGCTCGAAGATATTAAAGATTATTCTAAGGAGATTAACAAGCAGGAAAAATCTGTAGCACAAGAAGCAAATTGGGTAGACCAAACTGAATTAAATGAAGTCTTTGCTAATGCAAAATCAACCGCAACCGCATTATATAAAAAATCTAAATTGACCATGTCAGATTTACAAGATATACAAAATTATATTATACTTTGTTTGATGAGTGGGATATATATACCACCTCGTCGCAATTTAGATTATACTGAAATGAAGATTAAAAATATTGATAAAGAAAAAGATAATTATCTTGACAAAAATAGTTTAGTTTTCAATACATATAAGACTGCTAAGTTCTATGGAGAACAACGAATTGAAATCCCTAAGGAATTAAAGAGTGTACTAACAAAATGGATTAAATTAAATGATACAGACCACATGTTATTTGATATAAATGGATCTAAACTAACAAGTGTTAAACTAACACAAAGATTAAATAAAATATTTGGAAAACATAGTGGAGCAAATCTCTTAAGACATTTATATTTAACTCAGAAATTTGGTGATACAATTAAGAAAAATAATGAAATTGACGAAACAATGGAAGACATGGGCTCTAGCGCAAGTCAATTGAAGACTTATGTCAAGCACGATTAAACTTCTATTCTAGTTTAAATCGCTTTTTAAATAGTTCAATATTAGTATTAATATTTGCTGATTGACCCCACAAAATCCATTTGCTTAATGCTCCTGCTGTCGTAGGAGTTTCCCAATCCTCATTCAAAGCAGAGTGTCTTTCTAAATAATTTTCGCGCTTAAGAATATCACCATGGTCTACAAATGTAGAACCAAATTTCGAACCAAAATTAATTCTAAATTTTATAATATCATTTTCTACAAATATTGCAACAAACCTTTTATCTTTCCTTGCCGATTCATAAATATATAAATTCATAATATATATATTTATTTTATTCTGTAGAAAACGGACGCCGAAATGGGGCGATAGGACGATTTTGGGGGCATGTAACATTTTATCCCTGTTGTAGCAGGGGGGTCGTCTTAGTATTATGCACCATAGCATGGTGCATATTAGGCATTGTCCATCATGGTCACAACTTGATTAGAGTTGTCTTTAAATTGTTTTAGAATATATACTAAAATCGTTGTAAAATCGCAGTAAATTCGGCATCAATATAAATTCAATTCGCAGACCATTTTGAGGTCAATTTGGAGACGAAAGGTGGGTCGCCTAATTGATTTCTAATTTGACTTCTAATTTCGTCTCAGGAATAGGAGACGGGGATGGTATGCTACAGGGGGGTCTATTTTTAGGGCAAAGTTGGGCGAAAGTCTGTTTTTAAAACCCTAAAATATTCTCAGGGAGGGGTCTTAGATAGTTGGACTGACAAAACTAAAATAATTTCTCAGGTAGGGGTATGAGAGTATCCGTTCTTAAAAATTTAAAATATTCTCAGGTAGGGGTCTTAGATAGTTGAACTAAATTTTTCTCAGGTAGGGGTCTTAGATTTGGAACGGGTTGTCATTTTCTCAGCAACTTGGTTTGATGTTGCTTTTGGTTGAATAACTTTTGCGGTGGTTTCTTTCAATACAGGGTCTTTGCGAACAACATTATAAGTATTCAATTTCTCTATTTGTTGAGTTGTTGGAGTAACGCTAAATCCAGTTGAATTTTTGGGTACAAGTATTAAATCGCTCGAATTGAAAGTTGGCGTAAACATTTTACCATTTTCTGCTTGTAATTTATACGGCACATATTCTCCATTTATTTCCTGCAATAAAGTATAACTATCGTTTAACATCTGGTTTAATTCTTTATCTGGAATTGTATTTTTAATTGCTTGAAATTGAATTTGACTTTTAATCGGAGATGGAATAACTTTGTCTATCTTGAATCGATACAAAGTATAATTAACAACATTATACTTTCTAAATAAATCTGATTTTTCTCTGCTATTGACCTTTGTAGCAAGTGTTTTATCTTGCTTATACGCTGGCAATTTCATTCGTACAATATCCCCTTTTTCAAATCGATGGTTATGAATTCCACTTTTTAACTGACTGATTGACTTTTTGTATTGTTTTGTTTGAACTGCTGTTTGGATCTCTTCTGCGTTTGAGTAATCTGTTAATTTTTTTGGAGGGTCATTATTAGTATCTGATTTTTTAAACTTTGTATATTTAGGCGTCCATAGTTGATTGGGTGTATAACCAGTTGTCGAACTTCGTTGACTATTAATATTATCGCAATAATCATTTAAATATTTTGACCATTCTAAATTGTCGTGCTTGATAAAACCTGCTCGTATTTTTTTCCTTATTTCTCGATTCATTCTTTCAACAAGTCCATTTGAAGTTGGGTTGTATGTTGTTGTGTACACCAATTTAATTTTTTGAGTTGGTTCCATTTTGTTGTGCAAATCAATTGAAGTTTTAAATAATCCTTGAAATGTTGAACCATTGTCACATTGAATAATATGCGGATATGTCTGCTCCCTTTCACAAACTGAAATTAACGCGTTAAAATTATCCAGTGCAGTATAACCATGACGTAATGGTACTGCCCATACTTTTTTTGAATAATAATCTACAATCGTAAGTATTGCGTCAAAATTACTGAATTCGTGATAATGCTCCATGGAAATATTGTCGACGCCCCATCGCTCGTTACTTGATGTTGTTATAATTGGTTTATTTACTGGATTATGATATTGTAACGCTATTTGGTAGTTTCCCTGTTTACGCAAAAAGTCAGTCGTATATGCTCTTGAAATATTTAAATATATACGCGACACCTGATAAAAAAATTGATTTATTCCAACACCTAAACCTAATTTAATATCATTGTATATTGAATCTAATATTTTTTCTCTGTCTTGTGGTCTCACAACTAACATAGTCATTGCTATTTCATTATTTTTGTCGTTATTAATTCTCGGCGTATAAAATAACTGGTTTTTTAATGTAGAAAAATCTTGTGCAAACTTTTGGTCGTATCTATTCATTTGTCTTGTATTTAAATTTCTTGGATATACTGCACCAAATCCTTTCTCAATTGAGGTTAAATAATTAATTATTCCATCAATTCCTTCGTTATTTTTAAATTCAGGGTATAAACTTAGTTTGCGTAGTTGAGTCGAATACATTTATATTATAGGTGATATTATATAATTATTTTATTTGTAATCTTTTATTCAGTAATGTTATTAATTTTAACCTTAACTCCTCTATCATAGAATCCAATATAAAGGTGTACCATTCTTTACAAGTATCATGTATATACGAATTATCTAAATCAATAGGGTTCCCACAATACTTACAGCAAACTATCTCAGCCATTTAATTAATTTAAATATTTATTTTAAGTTTTAATTTTTAAAGGGTTATACTTATATTTTAGAATTTGGTAGTTGTGAGATGGAAAGTGTAATGTGAGGTTATAGGTTATAGGTTATAGATGTGTTTTTAACCTATTCTATAATTAAGGGTAATTGTGTATCTCTATATGTTTATCTGCCGGCAGATAATTCATATTTTTTGTTAAAAAAAGGGATTTATATATAAAACTCTCAAAAACATCTATAACCTATAACCTATAACCTTTTCAGCACATTATATCCCTTTCCATCTCACAACTACCAAAATTCTTAAAAACATCTATAACCCTTTATTTAGGAATACTTAAATATATGTATTTTTTATCTATTTAAAGATAAATTAATATAGTATAATAATATAGTAAGTAAATGCCTCTACCTTATGCTCAAAATAAACAGCATATTTATAATACTCGTAAAAAAAATTCTGAACATTATAAATTGTATATGCGTGAATTTATGCGATATAAACGATCACCTGAATATGAATATGAAAAAATCACAAAAATATTTAGACGCATATTATTTTAATTTATTTAATAAATGTTATTTAATAATTCAAAAACTTATTAAATAATTTAGGAAAAAAACTATCTAAAGATTTTTTTGTTAGTATAGTATATAGAATGGAAGCCCCCAAAATCTCCCTGACTTTAGCAAAAACTCAATCTTTACTTGATGGTATTACTTTACTTGAAATTATTGATATTAACTGCTTAACTGCTCTCATTAATTCTAATCAGTTGAGTGAAAAATTTGATACTAATAATTATTCACAAAAATTAGCATCGCAACTATACGCTAATGAACAACAACAACTTAATTCTTATTTACTAAAATATGATAAGAAAATTAATGCAGTTAAAGTTTTATATAAAAAACCAAGACACAAATTCGGTAGGGTTTTTCCTGATAAATCTCTTGGATTAACTTGCCTTTCCAAGAAAGTTAGAAATACATTAATTAAAGACAAATATATTGATATAGATTTATCCAATGCGCAACCAAAAATTATCTGGAATATTTGTAAATCAAACCAAATCCCTTGTGCGTATATTGAACAATATATTTTACAAAGAGATGAAGTATTAAATGAAGTTATAGATACTTATAAAGTAAGTCGTAATGATGCTAAAAATTTATTTATTAGAATGGCATTTTTTGGAACTTTTTATGGTTGGTTGAATGAATTAGGTCTTGATACTCAATTACAACCTACTAAATTTATTAATGAATTTAAAAACGAACTTATAACTATTGCAAATATTGTTAAGCAAAATAATCATTCATTATTTGAAACATGTCGTAAACAAAAAGATGAAAAAAATGAGAAAAATAGTATTGGTTCTATGTTTTCATTATATTTACAAGATTATGAAACTAAAATAATGGAATGCGCAATAAATTGGATTATTAATAATACAAAAATTATGGATTCTAAAAATTCTCCTCTAAAAATTGGAACATACGAATATGATGGAATTAAATTACTCGAAGAAAATGTGTCATCATACGGAGGGGTTAATTTACTCATTAATAATTTACAAAATGTTATTTTACAGCAACTAGGATTTGAAATGACTTTTGAGGTTAAACCTATTGAAAAATATTTCAATATTCAATATGAACCTTATGTTACTCCATTGACTAAACAGGAAATTAAAATACAAGATCGTGAATTAGAAGAACAGGCAAAGATGCGTGAAAAGGAGTTAAAAGAACAGGAATTTATCCAAACTCATTCAGAAACTGATTCAAACAACGAACTTTTTCATACATTTCCAAATGGAAAGAAAGTTAAATTTAATATTCAAATATTTGATGGAGTTATGAATGATCTTGAAGCTGCTAAAAAATTATTTAAATTATACCCTCACTGGGTTACATATCAAAATGAACTTTATGTCTTTGATTACGATACTGGAATGTGGTGCAATAATAAAACATCTCATTTAAAAATTATTTCAAAATATCAAGCATATTTACATGTTATGATTCAAGATGAATACAAACAATGGGTTAGATGTGAGAATAAAAGTTATGGAAATTGTGTTACACACATGGAAAAAGTAATTCCATTAATTAAAACATTAAATATGAATAACAACTGGTTAAAACAAAGTCAATATACATCATTAAAAAAATTATTATTTGAAAATGGATACTTTGATTTTACAACTAACAAGTTTTATGATAAAAAAACCTATGGATACAATCCTGATATTTTATTTATGGGGAAAATTCACCACGAGTTTGATATATTTTATGACGAAGATATGGAATACATGGAAGATGTACGCAAAAGATTTTTTACAAATGTTCTTGGAGAAGAAGTTGGAAACTACTTTATTTATAATTTAGCAAGGGGTTTGGCAGGTGATATGATGAAACGATTATTATTTTGTTTGGGTGAAACAGATTGTGGAAAAAGTACACTAACTACTGCATTAAAATTATCTTGTGGTGATTATTTTGGTTCTTTTAATGCTGAAAATTTAGCATTTCGTAATACATCTACAGATGAAGCTGCCCAAATGAGATGGTGTTTACTTTTAAGATTTAAACGAATTATTATTTCAAATGAGATGAAAAGCACATTAGAATTAAATGGAAATATGATTAAAAAGATTTCAAGTGGGGGTGATGAACTTATTGGAAGAACTCATTGTGCAGAAGAAGAAAGTTTTATTACACATTTTCTGCCTATTTGCTTCTCTAATGATATGAATAAAATTAAACCTTATGATAATGCGGTTGATAATCGTGTAAGGGTTATTTCATATAAAAAACAATTTGTTGATGGAACTCCAAAAGATGAAAATGAAATTAGTAAAGATTATAATATTGAAAATGAGATGAAAACTTTAAGATTTCAAAGAGTATTTATTGGATTATTAATGAAACAATATATTGATTATTCTGAAATGGAAACCCCTCCGATTGAACCTGAAGAAGTTAAAGATGCAAAAAAGGAATGGATTGAACCTGAAAATAATATTATTGAATCATTATTAAATGATTTTGAATTTACTAATAATGCTGATGATTTTATTAAAAGTCAAGATTTACAAGATTGGCTCACTAATGGAAATAAAGGTATAAGTATTAAAAGACTTGCGGTTGATTTGAAAAAATATATTAGTAAACATAAACTTGATAATGTGGTTAGTAAGGTTAAAAAGATTGGTGGAAAAGCAACTAATTGTTGGTTTGGTATTAGACAATCTCTGGAATGTGAAGAATAAAGATGGGTTATAGGTTATGGGTTATAGATGCGTTTTTAACCTATTCTATATTTAAGGATAATTATATAAAAATATATGATTATCTGCCGGCACTTTAACACCTTTTTTAAGAAAAAAGGGGGTTGTATATAAAAACTCTCAAAAACATCTATAACCTATAACCTATAACCTTTAGTATAGTATCTCCCTTTCCATCTCACAACTACCAAAATAATCTATAACCCTTTCAATCTAACTTGCCAAGTTGATATTTTTTAACACGCTTAAATAATTGAATATAAATAAAGAACCACTGGCTGACCCTTAGTAACATATACTAACAAAGCATAATATATAATATAACAATAATTTTATAGATAAGTTTTAATTGCAAAATCCATGTAAACATAATATAGAAAAATATTATTTAAACAGAATGTATATTTAAATAATAATGGAAACAACTATTTTTACACAATCATGTATAACTCCTGCATTACTAGATAATCAAACGAGTATGATGCTTAATTATATACAGCGTAAGCGCGAGTATAAGCGTGAAAAATTAATAGCTTCGAAAATTCGTACAGGATGGATAAAACCAAAAATTTAAATAAGATTATTTTAATTTAAAGAAATATTAATTAAATATAACAATGATTTGTGAATCCCCTATAAAAGTTGATACATCATTTTTAAATCAAATTGATGTTGACGTTAATCATCAAGATCAATTATTAAAGCATAGGTTGAATAGTTACAAGTTGTTCTATATTTTAAACTATAGTTATTTGGATGATGTGCAAAAACAAGAACTATTGAATAAAATTAATTGTCTTGAAAATTTAAATACTTAATAGACATATCTCAGGGTGGGGTCTAAGACTTTATTTATAAATCGGATTTACACAAAACAACCGGCAAACCTTGACTAATTCTACATTAGAATAGGTTTCAAATTGCTGTGAATTTGGAAGTTTTAATAATTCTAATTTATCTCGAATACTTTTTATAGTTTCATCTTTATCTAACTTCATATATATATATTTTATTTTAAATTATATATATAATAACGAGTGCACTTAAAAATCATTTGGATTGAGGAACTCTAAGAAACCCTTTCTATATTTTAGATCATCTTCTGTACTCTCTATATCAATTATGAAGGGTGAAAATTTCTCTTGCGTAGCATATTTATACATGCTTAACATTTGTTTTTTATCAACTCCTAAACTATTCTCTTTTAAAATCATACTTAATTCTCGATCTCCTGACAACTTTAATAAAACTAAATAATTACAATTATTACGAACAACTTTTGGAATCACAAAATATGATTGAGCAAGATAAGCAATACTAACAGACTTCTTTCTGCAACGAATATAATATTGTAATACTTTATCTTGGTTCTTATCTAACATCATATCATCTATCACCACTAAAGAGGCAACTTCTTTATCAAATTTATCTAAATCAGGCAACGAGTGCAACCCTTCTCTAATACAAATCTGATCCGATTTACTTGCTAAAAATTTATATAATGGTTCTTCCTTGTCCTTACATATAATAAATACTTGAGCAAATGTGCCTTTACCTTGACTGAATAAAGAAATTAAATTAACTACCCAATTACTTTTCCCACTGCCTGACGGAGCTACACAACATAACCTAAATGGAATATCAAACCCATGTAGATCTTTATTGGGGTTCGGGGTTTTCTTATCTAAAAATCTCGTAACTTCTGATTTTTCATAAAAATTATCAACGCTCATAGTTTATATATAATATTTAGATTAAATTTTAAGGTATTTTAACACAAAATTTATTATAACAATATATATAAATGGCTTCATACAACCCACCGAATGAGTATATAACACGATTCAATACAAAACTATTCAATCAACCTGAAGACACTTTAAGTCAAGCAGAAGCAAATCAAATTTATTTATCAAAGGTAAAGAGTGATATATCAACTGCTCCACAAACTACATTTCAAGGGCAGGTTTCTTACAATAATTTTGCTCCTATATCTAATACTGAACCTGATATTCCCACACATTTAACTACGAAATATTACGTTGATTTTTATTTTTTAACAAAGACATTAGCAGCATCAACCTATTTAACCATCACAAACGCAGCATCAACCTATTTAAGTATTACAAACGCAGCAGCAACTTATTTAACACAAGCAAACGCAGCATTAACTTATTTAACAATCACAAACGCAGCATCAACCTATTTAAGTATTACAAACGCAGCATCAACTTATTTAACCATCACAAACGCAGCAGCAACTTATCAAACACTTGCTGGAATGACTGATTATCTTACGACAACATTAGCAGCATCAACCTATTTAACCATCACAAACGCAGCATCAACCTATTTAACCATCACAAACGCAGCATCAACTTATCAAACCCTCGCTGGAATGACTGCTTATCTTACAACAGCATTAGCATCAACAACCTATTTAACCATCATAAACGCAGCATCGACTTATCAAACACTTGCTGGAATGTCTGCTTATCTTACGACAACATTAGCAGCATCAACCTATTTAAGCATCACAAACGCAGCATCAACTTATCAAACCCTCGCTGGAATGTCTGCTTATCTTACAACAGCATTAGCATCAACAACCTATTTAACCATCACAAACGCAGCATCAACTTATCAAACCCTCGCTGGAATGTCTGCTTATCTTACTACAACATTAGCAGCATCAACCTATTTAACCATCACAAACGCAGCAGCGACTTATTTAACAATTGCGAATGCTAGTTTGACATATCAAACGATTGCTAATATGGTTAATTATGTAAGTAAAACTGGAAATGTAAATGAAGATATAGATGGAACTAAAACTTTTTTATCAGTCCCTCTTTGTTCTGTAAGTGCGAATGCGAATAATCAATTGGTAAATTGGCAAACACTAAACGGACAATCATTCACAACATTAGCATTAGTTCAATCAAACGCAAATACATTTAGTTCAACTACAACATTTTCATTAATTCCTCTTTGTTCTGTAAGTGCGACTGCAAATAATCAACTAGTGAATTGGCAAACACTAAACGGACAATCATTCACAACATTAGCATTAGTCCAATCAAACGCAAATACATTTAGTTCAACTACAACATTTTCATTAATTCCTCTTTGTTCTGTAAGTGCGACTGCGAATAATCAACTAGTGAATTGGCAAACACTAAACGGACAATCATTTACAACATTAGCATTAGTCCAAGCAAACAATAATATATGGACTGGAACTAATCAATTTAATCAACTAATTAAAGTTCAATTTGCCGCTAGTCAATTTACGAATTTAGAGCAGTCCGCACAAACATTTACTATAGAAAATAAATCAGTTTCAGGTAATGTTAGAATTAGATGTCAAACCTCATCAGGACTAGACACAACTCTTGCCACTTTTAACACAAATGGAATAACTATAGGTGTATCAAGTATAACAAATACTATTGCGGGTCCAACAACGTTTAGTAATTATCCCTCAACATCACTTGCTCCAGTATTAGGAGACCATCTAGTAAATAAGACATACGCTGACACCAAAACAACATTAGCAGCAGTTCAAGCAAACGCAAATACATTTAGTTCAACCACAACATTTTCAGTAATTCCAATTTGTTCTGTAAATGCTACTGCGAATAATCAATTAGTAAATTGGCAAACACTAAACGCACAATCATTCACAACATTAGCAGCAGTTCAAGCAAACGCAAATACATTTACATCACAAATAACTTTTAATAATAGTTGTCCTCTTTCAAATACAGTGGCAACATTAGCAGAACATTTAACAAGACGAGATTTTGTGTTGGGACAAGGTTTTACAACATTAGCAGCAGTTCAATCAAACGCAAATACATTTAGTTCAACAACAACATTTTCAGTAATTCCTCTTTGTTCTGTAAGTGCTACTGCGAATAATCAATTGGTAAATTGGCAAACACTAAACGCACAATCATTTACAACATTAGCTGCAGTTCAATCAAACGCAAATACATTTACATCACAAATAACTTTTAATAATAGTTGTCCTATTTCAAATATATCACCAACATTAGCAGAACATTTAACAAGAAGAGATTTTGTATTGGGACAAGGTTTTACAACATTAGCAGCAGTTCAATCAAACGCAAACACGTTTAGTTCAACCACAACATTTTCAGTAATTCCAATTTGTTCTGTAAGTGCTACTGCGAATAATCAACTGGTGAATTGGCAAACTTTAAACGGACAATCTTTTACAACATTAGCAGGAGTTCAATCAAACGCAAATACATTTAGTTCAACCACAACATTTTCAGTAATTCCTCTTTGTTCTGTAAATGCTACTGCGAATAATCAACTGGTAAATTGGCAAACACTAAACGCACAATCATTTACAACATTAGCATTAGTTCAATCAAACGCAAATACATTTAGTTCAACCACAACATTTTCAGTAATTCCAATTTGTTCTGTAAATGCTACTGCGAATAATCAATTGGTGAATTGGCAAACACTAAACGCACAATCATTTGTAAAACCAAGTTTTAGTAATGCTTGGACTGGAACGAATACATTTAATACTTCATTACCAACCAGTAGTCAAACTCCGAGTTCAGGTTCTCAACTAGTGACTAAAACATATACTGACGGAACATTTCAAACGCTTGCTGGAATGACAGGTTATGTAAATACAACAACCGCACAAAATATCGGTGGAATTAAAACATTTACGGATGACGTAAATATCACAGGAACATTAGCAGTAAACGATAATTTCCTATTGTATGACATAGCATCTCTTACAAGATATATTAGGATATATTATTCATTAAATGAACTACGTTTCCAACCAAATCCTCCTATTGGAAGTTCGAACACAATATATTATTTTGAAGCATATAATGGTGGAGGATTATCGAGGGATGTTTTAAAATTAACATATAGTGATGCGACAATTACTGGAAATCTATCTGTATCAGAAAACTCAAATGTAACTGGAAATCTAAATATAACTGGAAATACAAACTTAAATGGAACCACTACGACAATTACTGGAGATACAAAGTTAAATGGGACTACAACATTTAGACAAGTCAAATTATACAATCAAGTTAAATTACTTACTGGAGCGGGTCCATTTCCTTTGGCATTTCCGTTAGAAGAAAATATATTACTTAGAACATCATCATTTTCACTTTTAACAATTACATTACCGGCAATTACGGCAAACGCATTAGGATTAACATTTAATTTTATTAAAACAAGTCTTTCAGTAAGAGTTATTTTTACTGCGGTAGGCACAGATACAATTATTCGTAATGGTTATACATCAGGAACTACAAGCGACCCATATTTTTTCGACCAAGGACAAACATCAACTCAATTAACTTGTTTAGAGTTTGCTTCGGGAGTTTATAGTTGGGTTGAGGTTAATAGCACAATACCGCAACAAGTATCTAATCCTATAGGGTCAATAATTCAAATGGCGAACTCAACGTCAGGTGGTCCTACGAGTGTAAATGGTTATTTAGAATGTGATGGGGCATTTTATTCTTATGCGACTACTTCAAGATATAGACCATTACATATCTTTTTAGGAGGAATTTACGGAATAGATACGGGCACTACACGATTTAATGTTCCAAACTTTAATAATGGTTCGTTTTTACGAGGATTTGGAACAAACACCGCCGCAATAGGAACTCAACAAGGCGAGAATATTAAAACACATTCCCACAATTTTACATTTCAAGTTCCAAATAATATAGGGTCAGGCAGTTCAAGTCGAGCATGTGAAGTAGCAACATCAGGATATACTACTACTATTTCAACCCAAACAAACACAGCAGGTTCTCCTGATGAAACACGTCCTAAGAACTTTGCAATTTTGTACTATATCAAATATTAAATAGATTAATAATATAAAATAAAATATAATAATATATAAATGGCTACTTATTCACCACCAACAGAATTAATAACCGAGTTTAATTCAAGTTTATTTAATCAAGATACAGGAGGAGGTTTATCACAAGCAGAAGCAGATGAATTATATTTACCAAGAAAGGGGGTGGCGACTTCGTCCGCATCTTCTACCAGTTTTACCAATTCTATTTCGGCAGGTGGTGTATTATCTAATACATTACGCAACTCTAATACTACAAGTGCTACAACAAATGGTATATATGATAACTTATTTTCAGGTTCAACACTCACGATAGGAACAAGCGGGTCTGACAATACGATAATCGGTGCGACTGATTTTACCAATAACATTACTATGGGTGTAGATAAAGTAGTTCAAACAAATAACATTCAGGGAACGATTAATACAGGAAACAAAAACGTGTTTACTAACCTTGTGTCAACAGCAACCCTAACGATTGGAAACTCTAATAGCACAAACTCAATCAACGGAGTAACAACATTTAATGCTAATACGATGTCAACATCTTTTCAATCCTCAACATTTCGTAGCAATCCTGCTAATACAACGATTGGTTTTGGACCAACAAACACGACCACAAATATCACAATTGGCGGAGCATTAACAACTGGAAGTGTGATTATTGGTTTAGCAGGAATGACAGGAACACATATAATTAATGGAACAACAAGTTTTATCAATAGAATATTACATTCCGCAACGAGTTATACATTTCCATTTGTTGATACAGCACAAGGATTTTATAGAACAACAACTGGAGCATCAGAGACACTTGTAAGTGGGACACCCAAAACGATAGTCACATTACCAACAATCCCAATCGGGGTGTGGAGGATTGATTTTTCGGTTAAAACTACAGTAGGTGCGGCAGGAGCGGGGACTATAACATCATCACAATCGTATATTTCAAATACATTAAATGGTGCTGTAGGAACGGCGATTAATTTTACTGGTTCAGAGTTGCGTTCTCATACTTCCGAAGTTTATGGAAATAATGATATTCAAGTAATCACAAGTTCATTAACGATGAACCACACCAACGCAAGCAACATCAGATATTTGAATATTGTGAGGACTTTTGCGACGGGGACATATTCGTTTATTGGTGAGGTCAGTATCACTAGAATTGCTTAAGCATAAGCAACCTTCGGTAAGTATTTTAATTTCTTTACATTTATATATAGCAAAATGAATGAATTATTTACATTTTTAAGCATAGTGTTAGTTCCAGCGTCAGCATCAATATTTCTTTATCTTTATAAGAGCAAATGTCAGAATGTTAGATTGTGTTATGGTTGCATTAGTGTACAGCGTGATGTAAGAGGTGAAGAGAAATCGGATCAATTAGAAAATAACAATAGAACAATCAATAACATTGAACTAACTGCTATAGTGTAATTAATTGCGTTTAATTAGTATTTAAAAAAATAATAATATTAATATATATAAATGGCATTATCTTCAAAAAGTAGTTCTAAATCACCTGTTGGCGAAAGAAAGATTAAGGCATCTCGTAAAGTTGAATCAAAAGTAGTAGTCCCTTTAGAACAATTTAAAGAAAAGGAAGTTAAAGTAGAATTGGTTTTAGAAGAAGTTAAAGAGGAAGAAATTAAAGAACAAGAAGTTAAAGAAGAATTAGCAGAAGTTTTTGAACCAGTATTAGAAGTTTTAGAAGTTCCAGCATTTAACTTTGAAGCAGGAGCGAATGCTTGTTGTGAACCAATTTTAGAAGAAGTAGAATGTCCACCATGTGAAGAAGAACATGAAGAACAAATTGTTTTGGAAAAAAAATGCGTAAAATCAAAACCACTTGTTAATGAGGCAGGAGATTTTCTAAATCCCTTAACTAACAGATACGTTAAGTTCGGTTCGAGTAATTTTAAAAAACTACTGAGAGATGGAGTAATAAAACCAATCGAACTAACTGGTCTTTAATTTTCTGCGTAAAATACATAATTAATTTTTTAATATTAATTATATATAAGATGCCGTTCAACCAACAAGATTTTGCAGACAAAGAAGTTAATCTAAAATTATTGAGCATTGTTAATGATAAATTGCGTATTAATGTACTAACTCCATTTAGTCAATTATCTAAAAGAGAAAGAATATATTTCAATGAAGAATTGAATAAATACATTCAAAGTCTTCCTCAGGAAGGTTATTTAGAAGTTATTACTAAAGACTTCAATTTGGTTTTAAGTGATGTAATGACCTCAGAAGACTTCAAAGTTGAACAACAAAAAGTTGCTAAAAGTTCTACCAACCCAATAGAAGTTGGAAAAAATGAATCGGTTGATGAGGTCTTAGAAAGATTAGAAATTAAGGTATAAGTATTTCAATAATCAATTTAATATTAAATAATATTATTAAATTGTTTTTACAAATTCAATATGTTTGTTAGTTTGCTCATGTCGTCTAATACTATCCTTTCTACAAATTGTTCCACAAATACAAGTTATTTTTTCTCTCTTATATTCGTTGAATTTATCTTTATTTAGATCCCAATATTCTTTATTAAATTCTTTAATTTTATCTTTATTTTGCTCATAAAATTCTTTTCGACTTTCTTTAATTTTGTCTATATTATCTTCATAATATTCTTTGCTATTTTCTTTAATTTTATCTTTATTTTCTTTATAATAATCTTTAAAATATTCTTTATTATCTTCATAATATTCTTTATTAGTTCTTGTAGGGGTTGCTTTATTTAAAGTTGCTTGTAATTGCTCAACCCAATAGCGTTCTTGTTTTCCAGCATCTAATCTATCAATTGCTTTGTATTTTTCAACTTCTATCATATCAAAATTAATCCATCCTCCATGTTCTCTAATAAATTGGTATATAAAATAATTATAACATCTATGATTACTATTATTACAACTTGATTTATGATTATATTTGCGTTTAATAAAATTAGTTGTATATCCGACATAAACCTCCTTAATATTTATATCTTTGCAAACAATTTTATAAATAATTGTATTTGAATAATCCATTTCAGTCTTAGGCATTTTATAATATAATATAAGACATTACCTTTAAATCATTTTTGCGAAAATAACATATTTTGTTGCGCCGAACTCATAAGATTGCGGTTAAGTAGGAACGCTGGATCTGGACTAATTAATGGATATGGAAGCATACCATCATTAGATACTAGACGACCACCTGCAAATAATCCAGAACCACGCTTGGTTGAAGAACCTAACCCAAAACCTATTAATGCTGTTTGAGATTGAGATACATCGCGCATAGGAGTTCTATATAATTCATGCGGGTTGATGTACATCGGATTATCTTCTGCTATATCATCATAATTCATTGGTTCTTGTATTTCTGCTTGTGTTTGTGCTTGTTGAATAGTTCGTGGTCTATTGCCAAAATTTTCAATAAAATTGCCTGCAATAGCACTGGCAGCCAATCCTGCAGGCATAATAAATGGGGCAAGTTCAGGTTGTAAAGCAGAGGCAGTTCCTGCTAAACCTATTATACCAGTTTGCACCATCTCAGTTAAATATGGTTTTACAACTTCTTTAACAAACACATTGCCCTCTTTAATCGCAGTTTTCTTAATTTCTCTTCCGGTTTGGCGTAACTCTTCACCAATTACTTTTTTTGCACTTCTGGCAGTTTGTCTTAGTTCAGTTCCAATTGCTTTTTTAGCATCTCTATATAAATCTTTTAACCCTTCTCCTTGAAATTCATCAGGTTTTAGGGTGTATCCTTTGCCTTTTCTAAATGAAGATTTGATTTTCTTCATAGCATCAGCCTTAGTAATTGTTACAGGGAAACTACCCTCAACAATACGAAATCCTTTTCCTGAACAATGCTGTTTCATCTGAGATTTACTTGGTTCCTTTATGTGGACTACGAACATATATAATAATAATATATTTTATTTAAAATTTTAAGGATATATTATTATTTAAGTATTTGAATAAACGCACTCTTAATTAAAGTGAAATTTTAAATTATTTTTTTCTTAGCATGGTATTTATCTCTTGCCTTTGATTTTATAATCTCCTTCTATAATATGAATTGTCTTTAAACCCTTTTGGGTATGATTATTGTTTCTCACACCCACTATACCCTTTGTCCCGTAATTATATTAATTTGGACGGACACTGAATATTCCACGAACACATACAAATCCACAGCAAAGGCAGACATATTCTGTCCAATAATATTTACAGATTTAGACACACCACGCTCAATTGGTAAGCAACGCTCTACATTAACATAGTAGTAATTGTATGACGACTCGAAATCAATCTGACTAATTAGACCTGAACTTAGACCATCAACCTGAGAACCATTAACCCCGTTGCACCCTAATAATTGATTAAGGAACGCTTCATAAGTATACTTCTCTGAATTATATAAAGCGTTTTGACCGCTAATAACCACATTAAAGTTATTGAGGAATGTGAGAGGAGATGTAGTTCCTCCACCTGCAGGGTCAAACCCTGATTGAAGAGGACTAATAGCGTTATTTACAGCAGTCACAGGACTATGAAATGGGATTACAAGAACTGACTTAAGTCCAGCAATACCATTTGTAATCAAGTTATTGAATGAACCTCCTGAAGAGTTTGAAGGAACATTTAGAACTTGATATTGGTAAATATCAGTATAGTCTACTTTACGAACAACATTAGAAAGATATGCTTGTTCGTATTGAGGATTAAATGTATAGCATGGTGCTACAAGTGACATATTAACCAAAAACCCATTAGTAGATCCTGCCGTTCTAGCAGTAGCATCAAGAGCCACAGCACCAACGCAGATTGAAGCAACATAATCTGTAGCAACACCTACTTGAAGAGCAGCCATTCCTGAACCAGTATTAGCAGAGGCTATAAGCAAAGGATTAACACCTCCAAGGGGGAAACTTGATGATGCTTGTGATTGTGATAAAACACGACCAGTTGTTGAATTGAAAGCACAAACGGAGTTATTCAAGTTAAGTGTAATCTTCATGAATGCTCCTTTTACTAAAGGCAATTTATCAAAAAATGTGTGTAAGTGTCTGAGGTAGATAGTGGCTATAATCTGGCATTGCCAAATACCTGCTGCAATTTTAATAACATTAGATTTATAAATTGTATTAAGAGATGATTGGGATATTAAAGCACTAAATGCTGACTGAGATGGAGCAGTTAATCCAGCAATATTGAAGTTCCAAGCTCTTTGTCTTTGGTACATTCCACTATTAGTTGTTTCGTGTGCATTTGCTGCTCCACTAACAACAGGGGCGGAAAAGTTATTAACATTATTAGAAACTCCAATTGAACCATAAACTGATGCTGCAGTGTTATAAGACCAAGAAACACTATTATCTGGGTAAAAACCAATAGACGGACCAATAGTAAGCAAATCTTGGTACGAAAGGGTTGTCAATAGTCTAAAGTTATTATATAATGACTGGTAAGGCGTGGTTTGGCAAATTGTGGTTCCTCCTAGATCGACCGATAAAGAGTGAATCATACTAAAATAAGAATTTTTTAGACCAACTCCATAATCTACAGCATTTGCTGCCGTAGGGTTAAAAGTATTTGAACCAGTAGTAGTTGCTAAACACAAGGTTAGTGGCATATTGAGGTATGCCTCACGATAATTAATATATTTGTTAGAGTTGGAGAGTTGGGAAGTATCAATAACTGCCTGATTTGAGCTGTACGATCCATTTTGGTTGTCCAATATTTGGACCCAATCTTTTTTTACGAAAATTTGAGGTTCAGTTTCAGTCTGAGAAGCCATATCGAACACAATTTGATCCATTTTATAAACTACTAAAAGAAATTATTTTTAAAATAATTTATTTATTTGATTTAATTATTATATTTAAAATACAATATTTTTCATCTTTTTCATTGAA
>JAUKPQ010086392.1:0-18959 GCA_032273045.1 Chloridella minuta | reverse complement strand
TCAATAAGCTGTTGCTTTTGAAGTTTGTCTTTTGCAGCGGCTGCGCTTGCACCAACTTGCATAGCCGCGATTTCTTTTTGCGCCGCAATACGGGACTCTTCGATCCGCAATTGATCTGCTTTAGCAGCCGCGTCAATTTGTTGCTTCTGTTGCTTGAGCTGGAGCTCTTGCATCTTGATCTGGAGTTCTTGTTGCTGCATCTGAAGGAGGGGGTCTTGCGCTTGCTGTTGTGCCTGCTGTTGTGCAGCCTGCGCTTGCGCCTGTTGAGTGATACGAGTTGAAGCCTGTGCAGAAAGTTGTGCAACTTGTGCAGCCACTTCGGGGGCCATGTTCTTGCCTTGATCTTCTGTAGGCAACAGGAGACCAATACTTGCCTCGACTTCTTGGCGGTATGCAAAGCCCAAGTGCTCGTTGATGTGAGACATCATTGCAGCCGTGATCGCCTGCCCCTGTGGAGTCTGCTGAATCATGCTCATGATTTTGGGGTTCTGTAGCATCGAGGTGTGCACAGCAATATGAGCCGCATGATCCTGTTCGACAAACGCCTTAGCAGGCTTGCCGGTAAGAACATTCTGGTTCTCTTGCACTGGGTCTACTGGCTTCTGGTCGTCCTCGATCGGCACCAACTTAGCTGCGTTCTTTATGCCCAAGACCTCAATCATCTGGCGGTGTAGCAGGGGCAAGTCATACAACTGTGGTGCTGTCTGCGCAAGTTGCAGCGCGGCTTGATACTGCACAATCTTCTGCGCCATCGTTGCTGCGTTAGGGTCACTCACAGGGATGACCGACACCATGTCGTAGTCAGACTTCTTAGCACGACGCGATCCTTCGATCGGCTCGTAGTCATACTCTTCTGGTGTGTAGTCAGCGATGATGGCTTTCAAGAGTTTGAACTCTTGCTTCATGCTGTAGTGCATACGCGCTTGTACTGCACCCATCACTTTTAGTGTGCGCTCAAGAATAGCCAGCGTTGTACCCACGGGTGCTTGCGCACTCATGTCGCTTACTTTCATATCCCCAGCAGAGGCAAACTGACGGCCCTCTTGCACAATGTTCTGGAACAAAGTGTAGAGAACTTGGCTTGGCTCCTTGTATGGCAGGGGCAGAATGTTGTCACGGATTGAGCCGCTGGGCACGTCCACGTCACGGAACTCACCGGGCTGGATGGGAGTGTCGTCACCCTTGATACGTAAGCCACGGGACTTCAGACCACCGGGCAAGTTACTCAGCGTGCCAGCGTCCACCAACTGACGGATCAACATGGTCGCGCTTTTGGCATAGCCACCAATTAAGTGGATCAGACCATACCCATAGAACCCAAACCCGGGGATGTACTGGTAGTGCACAAAGTGCTGGCGCTTGGTGTGAAGTTCATCACCCTCGTACCAATTACGACGAATGGCAAGAATCTTACTCGTCGCTTTCTCAACCGTCACAACATACGGCAGTGCTATGCCCGTGGGCTCACCGTCTTTGTTCTCATGCTCGTAGCCTTTTAAGTCAAGGTCAACGTGCATCTCAAGTATGCGATACCTGTCGTCCTGCAACGCAGACATGCCCATCTCCTCGGCTTTCTGCTTCTCAATATCATCGAGCTCATGCGACGGGTCGCCCAAGTCAATGTCCATGTAGAACCCAGCTTCTTGCAGCTTAGTGATCTCATTCTCAGTCTTACGCATCACGTGCGTGACCCGCTCGGCACGCTCTAAATTAGACGCGCCATAGGGAACAACAATATCTTCTGCGGGGATGAACATCGCAACTTGACGCCCAATGCTCGGGTCAAAGTAGACCTTTTTAAACGCGCTACCTGCAAGGGGTAAATTCCACAACAGCTTCTCATGCTCAGGGCGATACTCAACCATCACATCGGTGAGCTGGTAGTTCATGTCCTCACGCACGCGAGTTGCTGCTTCTTCTTTATCGGGCGTGTCCTTGCCAAGAATCTGCGTCTTCACTGGGCCAGCAGCGGGGAACGTCTCCATGATTCCTTCACTCTGGAATCTCACCACGGACTCCGTGAGCATCGGGTGGAACACACCACAAGCGCCCTGCCATGGCTCTGTCCTGTCCTCATACTTCAGACCCAACAATTTCAAACCATCTACGTAGGTTTGTATCCAATCTTTGCGGTCGCCAATATCTTTAGTGAAGTCACCCACCAACTCACTGCCCAAAGATTCAAGCGCACTGTTGTCCATGAACTCAGCAAGGTTGGCGTCAAACTCTTCGTCTGTTCCTTCTGTGTCGGGTGAGAGTTCAATCTCAATATCACCCATACCAATACGCACTGCCTCGGGGTCTTCAACTTCAATCTCAATAGGGGGCATGCCCATATCGTCTTCTTCAATACCCAAAGGGGCTGCGTACAAACCTTTGTCGATAGAACTCGTTGCCATAATTTATCCTTAAACTGTATAGAACCGCTCACGGCGGTGGCTTTTAAACCATTGAATCTCTTCAGGCTCATCGCTTGGTAAGCGCAGGAACCCACCCTGACGAAAACGCATCAGCGCTAAAGTTGTCGCGTCAACCAAGTCATCATGCTCGCCTGACGGAAAGGCCGCAACCTCGTCCACTAACTCTTCTGCCCAGCGGGTTCGGGGAACCCACACTTTCCCACTGGCGATTATGTCCGATACCGAATTTAATCGCGCAATTTTGTCCTGCCCTTTACTGGGTGTGTACTCTTGCACAGGTATGCCCATCGCCCGCAAGTCATAGATCAGCGGCGCACCGGACGCCTTCTTCTCCACGATTAAAGAGTCGGGCTCATACTCGTTGTACTCTCGCATCACGTCGCGCTTGAGCTCCGGAAACTCAACACGCTTCTTGTACGTGTTTAACAGAATGATGTTTGGGGCAAAGTTGTCCTCCTCGCACGAGAAGATGCCCCAAGTTGTCCCTGCCGAATAGTCAGCCCGCTGGGTTTTCTCAAACGCCGTGTCCCATGACTGGAGAATGAACTCACACACTGGCGGCTTTTCTTTCTCCCACCACTTCCACCAATCGCGCTTGATAATCGCAGACTCGTTACCCACTGGGTTCTGTTGATACTGCGCTTGCCATTTGGCGTTTGGCAGTTCTTCCCGTAGTGCAGACAGCTCTTCAATGCTCCAAAACTGAGGCCAAAGCGGGCGACCAGAAGGCAAAATTGCCGGGAATTCAATCACTTCCCACTCTTCTCCAGTCCTTTGGGCCGCAGATTTGAGCACTTGGCCCGTTAAATCTCGCTGCGCCCAGCGTGTCATCACTACAACAATGGCCCCACCGGGCTGGAGACGCTGACGCGGGCCTGACGTGTACCACTCAAACACCTTATCGTAGACATCTGGGTTAGTAGCTGCCATCGCAGCCTCTTGTTCTGAGTGCGGGTCGTCAATAATGAGTACGTCAGCACCCTTACCTGTCACTGCACCGCCCACACCGATCGCAAAGTAGTCACCGCCCTTGCTGGTGTTCCACCTTCCGGCTGCTTTTGAGTCCGCTTGGAGCGCTAAGCTGGGAAAAATGTCGTGATATACCTCGGAATCGACCAGATTTCGCACCTTTCGGCCGAAACCTACCGCCAACTCCGCCGTGTGAGACGTCTGAATGACTTTCTTATGAGGAAAACGGCCCAAAAACCAAGCTGGGAGCAGATAAGAAGCAAATTCAGACTTAGTATGACGGGGAGGCATATTAATAATAAGCCGCTTGCAAGTCCCATTTGCCACACGCTCAAACGCCTCAGCCATTCTCTTGTGATGTGCACCGGAGATGAAGGTTGGCCATACGCGTTCAACGAATTTGATGAATTTTTCTTGGCATAGTTCACGGTCTTTGAGCTTCTCTAGTTTAATTAGCTGGGCTTCAAGCACGCGCAAGTCTGACTCAGACAAAACGCCCGAGCTGATTGCGTATTCAATCTCCTTAAGCGTCAGGCTCATGGCGACGAGCTTTGCTCGGGGGGAAGTTCATCGGAGGAAATGGTTTCTTTACCCGGGGGCGTTGATTCGCTTGGGCCTAGCAGCGTATCCAGATCGTCTAGGGGCGTTATATCTGTTATGTCTGCATTCATAAGCCGCTTGATGCGCTCTTTGATGGACTCTTCGAGCCCCTTACTTGTAGTGTGGTGCACTGTAATCTCACTGCGCTCAGTGAAAAGGCCAATGTCGCTGTGTTTTCCTAGTAACTCTAACGCCTTGAGTTCTAATTTCGTGTCTCCGCAGTTGGTGATGTCCACCAGCTTGGATGTAATGTAGTTGCGTGCCTGCTGCACATCGGCGAACGCTTGGAAGTCAAACTCTTTTATTAGTACTGACGTAGCCTTAGCCGTAGCCGAAGAGCTCACATGCTTGGGTTTGTTGGGTTTGTCCACCCCTGTGATTAACTCTGCTGCTTTGTGCAGGTCTTCGTTGCCGTAGTCAACGCTCCCGCCGAGCTCGTCGATGAGGTCAGAGGTGTTTGCAGCAATAGCTATGCCGTCCTTGTGGGTCTTGGGCTGCTCATCTGATAAATCAAATGGTAGTTTGTGTTCCGCAGTGGGCTGTAGTTCAATCATTAGTTACTCGAGCAAAGCTCGCGTTCCTTTCGGCACCAAAGTAAATTGGGGAAGTGTTGATGGCGACTGGGTTCTCCCGATCCGCACGCACAGGGTTCCTATTACGCTACCACCAACGGCGCAAATGTAACACCGTTTTCAAATTTTTGCAAAAAATTTTTATGGCTTGCCGTTTTATTTTTGTGCCGGGGGGGTTTCTACATGGGAGTTTTGTAGCACTGTGGTACGGAAAAGACAAGGGGGAGGGGGGTAAGTTGGAGAGAGCGGCACCAAAAGCTCGGGGCGCAACATCGTTTGAGCGGCACACTGTGTAGTGGAATCCGGGACTCCTTCTCTCAGAATTTGGGTGGTGGGGTCTCGGTCGGCGGGAAAACCTAACAATTGTTAGCCATACCCCATGATTTAATTTGTTTATTTATGGTTTGCATTTTGTACCACGATGTATATAATATATAGCATGGCATCAGCAAGGTGTCATCCTTCCTAGGGGTACTAGGGTTTATTAGAAGGTATCAGATCATGACAACTCAAGTTATCAACACATCCGCTCCCGTTCTCAACCTCGAAGCAACTCGATGCGAGTTGGTCTCGCAAATAGGCAAAATCGGTGACCTCCAGTCGTTCTATGCAAACGCGATTAGCCAAGCGTTTGACCTGCGCGACAATGACGGCAACGTAACAACCAAGTGGTTTGACCTGCGTGGTGCACTTAGCAAGGGCGTGAAAGAGGAGCGCAAGAATTTTGTTGCCGCTATGGAAAAAGCCGGTTACGAAGAGGGCACAATCAACGTCAATTGGCAACGTGTGAAAGAAAAAGCCGGTTACGTTACCGCAGGTAACCGCGCAAAGGGCGCGACTGATATTGACGCCAAGACCCTCGCAGAACTTAAGACTATGCTCAACCGGATATTCAACGATGAGACCGACTGCAAGTCGCAGGACGTCAAGCCCTTGCTCATGCAAGCGTTTGAGCAACTTGGTGGGGACGTTATGACCCTAGGCAAGTAAACCTAACAATTGTTAGAAATCGGCCTCCCGAGAAATCGGGGGGCTTTTTGCGTGTGCTCACGTACCCACAATCCTATGTATATAAACACAGTGCCGCTTTGGTGCTCTTCGTGCACCAGTTCCCCCATACAACAGTAGCCCTACGCAGCCTGTTACGTTTACGCGTGGCATTGTTACGGGTAATGTTACGTTCAAATTCGCGTAAGTCGTTGATTTTAAAGCAATGTTATATGTTACGTTTTTTTGAGAATGTATGAGGCGGCGCAAGCGAGCGAGAAGGGCGGCAAGTGCAATCTGTGGTATAACATATTCTAGGTAGGCCTTATATATAATAATGAAAAAAACTTAACTTTATAACTTTACCCGTTTTTTCCTTCGTAACCCATTGATTTCATTGAACTTCCTAATGTTATATGTCAAAACTTCAGCACGTAACATTCCACAACATTGCCCCCTAAAAACATAACACGCCCAACACTCAAGAACGTAACATTACTGCGCCGATGCTCACCCCGAAATACTTGACTTATCCATCACTTTGTGGTATAATATAGGCTGGGTCGGGGATATTGTTTTTGTAACATTAGGTTTTGCCCCATCCATACAGAACCTAACAAATGTTAGAAAGGTCAGAAGATATGAACGATGCAGTTTGGAAAGAGTGCCGCGAGTGCGGCGATGAAGTGCACATCGAGCGTTGGTCGCTAGGTTATCGGCACTGCCTATTCTGCGGTGAAGAGGCCGCACGCACTGAGCGCATGAGTTGGTGCGTTGTGCAGGAGTATGGCAAAGGCCCGTATCAGTTGGTTACACCTTCTGCCGCACATATAACGCTCAAACAGACTAACCAAAAAGAACTGAGGGGCTGAGCATGAAGTACGTCAAAGTGGATAAGCTAAGCAAGCCCATAACTCAGACCGACTACTTACAAATGTTAGGTGAGGCGATGAAGTTTGCAAGGGTGCAGGAGAGCAAGCCTGTGCTCAATGCCAAGGAGTTGCCCATACGAGCAGATAACAAAGGAGTACACAATGATGACTAAGTGGGAGAAGATTGAGCGAGCTGTGCTCCTGTTGGCGATAATTGTCGTGCTGTTAGACGTCTTAGTTTGGAGACCGTGATGCCACGGCGCAAGAAGAAGTGGATGCTCTTGCGTGGGAAGCATGGGCATTTCATTGTGGTTGAGCGTAGGTGGTACGACTACGCGAACATAGCCACGGCAAAAGGCTTCCGCAAATCTTGGTGGATAGTTGCCGAGAGTGACGACCATGGGGCTATGCAAGCAATGGCAGGGCTGACAGGTAAGTTTTTAGAGCTGAAAGTAAACCATACACACGAAGAGAACGGAGAGATAACAAATGTTAGAAAGTGGGAGCTTAACAATGACCAACCAAGCAGGGAGGGATAACAAATGTTAGCTAAGTACTACGTAACAGGGTTCAGCAACAGGTTCGGCATGTGGATTGCCGAGAGCCTCGAAGCGAAGAGTAAAGCGGTGGCAAGGGAAAGGTTCATCACCAAGTACCCGACACTAAAGACTGTCAAAGCATACAAATTGAGAGGAGAAGCATGAGCAAGGATAACAACACCGGCAAAGACAAAGAGTTTTACGAACTAGGCAAGAAGATGTTTGATCGGATAAAACCTTTGAAGCCAATTAAGCCGTACGTTGACACCATTGAAGCTGACATTGAGTTGATGTGGGAAGTTAACAGCGCAGACATTGAAGCGTTGGAAGACGCAAAGATAACGCTAACTGTTCTTAGGGAAGTAGAAGCGGGGGTACATGACGAGATCATTGATGAGTCATTGGCATTGATAAACAAAGCACTAGGCATGAGTTACAGCGATGCGATGGAAAGAGTTATGGACAGAGCAAGGGGTAAAAAATGACAAGTGACAAAGTTTATAAACTAATCGAGGACAACGGACTAACTTTGCAGGGTGATATTGAACACTTTGCTGAGTTGGTTGCACAAGCAGAACGTGAAGAGTGTGCAAAAGTGGCTGATTGTTACAGTATGCACAACCAAGACACGCCAGCCGACATAGCCGAAGACATTCGAGCGAGAGGAGAAGCGTAACACGAAATACTTGACATACCCATTAAATTGTGGTATAATAAAGGTTGATATGGATAATTGTGTCTGTATCAGCGTAGGTGTAGGTGTTAAAAAGTGCAGAGTTAACTTGCAAACATCGAAGCCTAACAATTGTTAGAAATATTAGCGTATCAGAAAGAACATCATGGCAGAAATTAACTTTGGCAAGAGCATCACACTCAAGCAAGCGGCTAACCTTATCCGCACAAACCCAACGACTCGGTTCTTGTTGCAAGGCGAGCCCGGGATTGGGAAGTCCTCCCTACTAGAGAATATCGCAGGCGACCTAGGTTTTGAGCATGCGTATATTGACGTACCAAATATGGATTTGGGCGACATTGCAATGCCTGTGATCGACCACGACACCAAGACCACACGCTACTACCCCAATGCTCGGTTCAAGATTCATGAGCAAAAACCATTGGTCATCATGCTCGACGAGTTCACCAAGGGTGCCGACCCAGTTAAGAACATGCTTCACCCCATGCTTGAGAAGGCCAACCCGCGACTCGGTGACATACCGCTTTCAAGCAATACCATAGTGTTCTTGACGGGTAATCTGACGACTGATGGGGTAGGCGACTCCCTCAAAGCGCATAGCCGTAACCGACTGGTGCCCGTGACAATCAGCAAGCCCGATGCAGATCAGTGGATTGAGTGGGCGATTGGTAAGGGGATGGAGCCGGAGGTGATTGCATGGGTCAACCGATTCCCTCACGTATTGGCAAGCTATACCGACGCAGCGCAGGGTGACAACCCATATATCTATAACCCACGCAAAGCTCAGCATGCGTTCGTATCCCCACGCTCATTGGAGACAGCATCGAACATCGTGCGCACTCGCAAGGAGAACGACCCCGACTCGGTGATTGCCGCGTTAACGGGCGCTATCGGCGAAAGCGGCGCTAGAGATATGCAGGCATACATTGAGTTCTCAGATCAACTACCTACGTGGGAGGCGACGATCAAAGAGCCTAAGACTACGACCGTACCGACAAGCCCCGGCGCGTGTGCCATTGTTGTGTTCGGTGCCATTGCGCGTATTGACAAGGTAACGATAACTCCGTTCATGGAGTACCTGAGCCGATTCGATGCCGAGTGGCAAGCCGTGTTCGCTATCAACATAGCCAAGAACCCTATCAAGCAGAGCATTGCGTTCTCAAGCAGTGCGTTCAAGGACTGGGTTGTTAAGAACCAAGACCTACTGTGAGATACCTAACAAATGTTAGGGATGAACGGGACAAGTGCGAGTGACCTACACAGGGGAGGTAGATACATTGTGAGATGGGTAACTATCTACGAAGACGGACACCTGAAGGTTACAGGTTACTGCGTATACGACGGAGAGGCGTGCAAGACTTTGTTCGAGCATGCCGACCGAGAAGTTTGTGAAAAGGTTTTGAAAATGATATTGGAAGGATTAGATCATGGGATACAGAAGTGATGTTATGGCTTTGTTCTACACCCAAGACCCAAATGAGTTACCCGCAATCAAGTTGTTCATTGACGAGAACATACCTGAGTTTTTTAGGGGTGAGTTCGAGGGTAACGACTATATGAGTACGTTCGAAACCGCTAAGGGCTTGCGTGGGATTAAGTTCAATATACCTAGTGTGAAGTGGTATCCATCGTACCCCGAGGTAAAGGGGTTTGAGCAAGCACTTGAGAAGTTCAAGGAGTTGAGTGCGGAGGTTGACAGTAAGTGGTGTTGTGAGTTCGTGCGTGTAGGAGAGGAGGTAGAAGATATTGAAGAGCATCAAAGCTACAACGCAGGGAACTTGATATATGTTAGTAGAACGATTGAGTCAGATGTTTAACAACGAAAGGTAACAAATGTTAGAAGAACGCAGAGTACAGAAGGCCAAGATTAGCTTGATGCGTAACCCGAAGTTTGCGCTTTGGTCGGGCATCCTAATGGTGGGCAAGACACGAGTGTCGGACGATATTCCTACGGCATGCACCAATGGGCGTGACGAGATTTATGGGCGCAAGTTCGTGGCTGAGTTGAAAGAGCCCGAGTTGAATTTCGTGGTGCTCCACGAGAATCTGCACAAGGCATTTCGTCACCTGACTACATGGCGCAAGTTGCATGATGAGAATCATGCGCTGGCTAACGGAGCCTGTGACTACGTTATTAACCTTAAGCTCAAAGACCTCGATCCCACCGAGTCGATCATTGCCATGCCACGCTACAAGGATGGCGAGATGAAGGGTAAGCCGATGGGCTTGATCGACGAGAAGTATCGCGGGCTTAACGCTAAACAAGTGTTCGACCTACTCAAAGATGAGCAGAAGAATGGAAACACTGGTGAAGATAAAGGTGATGGTACTAGCGAAGGTGAAGGCAGCGGCGGTGCTGGTGGGTTCGATGAGCATGACTGGGATGGTGCGAAGGAGATGACCGAGCCCGAGAAGAGAGAGCTTGAGCGCGAGATAGATCAGGCTATTCGTCAAGGGGTAATGGCGCATCAAAAGATAGCGGGAACTGGTGCAGGGGAGTTAGACCGTGACCTGCTCGAACTGCTTGAGCCAAAAGTTAATTGGCGTGAGATGTTGCGCGAGTTTGTGAAGTCAACGTGCCACGCAAAAGATACGTCCTCATGGCGTAGGGTCAACCGTCGGTTCTTATCGACTGGCGTTTACATGCCGAGCTTGATCGGTGAGAAGGTGGGCCACCTAGTTATCGCTGTGGATACGTCAGGGTCAGTAGGTCAGGAAGAGCTGTCTGGCTTCCTAACAGAAGTTAAGGGTATCGCAGAAGAAGTTAAGCCGAGCCAAGTGGACTTGATCTATTGGGATAGCCGCGTAGCCGCGCATGAGGAATACACCGAGAGCATGGTGGGCGACATTGTTAGTTCTACGAAGCCACGAGGCGGCGGAGGTACAAGCCCGTCCTGTGTATCAGAGTATCTGAAAGAGAAAGCTATCGAGCCCGAGTGCGTCATCGTGCTTACCGATGGGTATGTGGGCAACGACTGGGGTAGCCAGTGGCCTGCGCCTGTACTGTGGGCTATCGTAGGAGGAAATGATTGTGTTGCAGACAACGGTAAAACGATTCTTGTCAAGGATTGATCGGTGGGTAATAACAAATGTTAGGAGATCAGAAATGGTAGTAGTCGACATTGGATACCGCAAGCTAGTGATGAGCAAAGAGCAAGCCATGATTTTGGTCGAGGCGCTAGAGACTGCGGAGATATACGAAGAAAAGTATTGGAATATGGAAAAGCGCAAAGAGCTAGGGATGGGCAGTGAGTACACCTACCACGTGTACCCGAACGAAGCCCACTTTGGTATGCAGATCATTGGGGACACACAGTATCAAATGGCTAAGTTAGCCGGTAAACCAACCAAGGAGTGAATCATGAGTATCAGTTCATCAGCAGTATTAGTAGAGTTAAACATCAGCGTTTGGCCTGCCGCCAAGATTGATCGGGAGATCACCAACAAAGTCAATACGGACGCAGGTGCAGTGCATGGGGCGTCGCAGACTAAAAAGAATTTGTTTGCGGGTACGAGCCTACGAGCAGACATTGAGAAGTTCGCAGCGCGAGTTCGCCTGTATCACAATCAGAACACTTTGCCGTGGGCTGACAAGGGTGAGCGCATGTTGCCGACTGCGTTGTTCATGGAGTACAAGCAAACCATGAATGGGTACGAGCGTACGTTCCAGTCCCTGTGCGATAACTTTTTCGACGAGTATCCACGCCTAGTGGGTGAAGCACCGACTGCGTTGCAAGGGCTGTACAAGGCAGAGGACTATCCCGACCTAACAGATGTTAGGAAGAAGTTTAGTTTCCGTCGCAGTGTGAAGCCACTGCCCGAGGCTGGAGACTTTCGCTTAGACATTCCTGCGCATGACTTAGTGGAGATGCGAGCTGCGTATGAGACTCAGTATTCGGAGAAGCTGGCCGAAGCGATGCGCACACCATGGGAGCGGCTGCATGAAGTTCTCTTAGGTATGTCCAAGAAGCTGGAGGATACAGGTGACGGGAAGAAACGTTACCACGACTCATTGATCTCCAACCCACTGGAGTTGTGTGAGTTGTTGACAAAACTAAATGTCACTAACGACCCCAAGTTAGAGGATGCACGTAGGCAAGTAGAACTAGCCATGCTTGGCACGGACATTGAAGAGGTCAAGGAAGACGCATCGGTGCGTGAGAGCCTGAAGTCTAAGGTCGACGCAATCTTAGGTAAGTTCGAGTGGTAATAACATTTGTTAGGAGTAACTAAGTATGAGTATGAATACATTGAGTTTAAGCAACGTAGTTGTTGATGAAAAAGTGCAGGTGTCTCTTAATAACGCAGGGGTGGGGTTAACGGGAGTGTTCGGGATGCTTGACCCTGTGGTTAGCCGACTGGCTATGTTGAATCCATTGTGGACTTTTGTTGTCGTTAACACTGCCCCTAGTACGGGTAACAACCGAGTGGCGGCAGGGTTCTCAGTCAAGCTAGATGGTGAGGAGTTAGGCGCTATTGGGTTGAGTCACATGGGCAATCGTGGCAAGGTGATCGCTATCAGTAACGACCGTATTGGTATGAGGCGATCGCGTTCTGATTCGTATCGCACCGAGGATGCCGACAAAGCTATTCTCATGGCGAAGAAAATGTTTGGCAAGATGAATCCAAACGAGCGTATTAACAAGGCGCGTGACGCGGCGGTTCAAGTAGTAACACGTGCATCGTGGAACAAGGAGCGTGAGCGTACCTCCTGCTTAACTAACGTCAAGGCCGAGCTAATAGATTGGGCTCAGACCAAGGGGCATGCCATGTTCATGGAGTACATAGAGACCCAAGCACATGCGTCTATCCGAGAGAAGGTTACTACTGCTAAAGCAAGGATAGAAGTGCTCGACATAGAGCTTATGACTATTGAGCGAGTGCAGAAGGAGTTTGGTGCAGATAAGACTGCGCTAGTAGTTAAAGACTCGGGCAAGTACCTAGTAAAGATAGGTGACAAGGTAGACCTATACGATGATAATACGCTCCCTTTGGATATGCGTATGAAACTAGGCATGCTCAAGTTGGTTGAGAACGAACAGTATCTCACCGATGTGGGTTGCAAAGTGACGAGTGAAATCTTTGTGTTATTAGTAGACTGAACATAACAATTGTTAGAAGGATATATCAAATGAAATTCATCGACTTCCTAAAGAACTATGTGCGTAACCCTACGCCCCTAGAAGTAATCGCCGCTGAGCTGGCTAATGCACACCTCGAACAGCTACAAGCCGAGACCGCAGTGGAGTATGCACAGAGCGTAGTCAACTACAACAAGGCTCGCATCCTACGCCTTAACTCACGTATGGACAGCTTTAAATCAGAGGAGAAAAAATAATGACCAAAGAAGAACTGCATGAAGCTATGGGCCGAGCCATCGACAGAGAAATAGTTGGTGGAAGCGTAGACAGAAGCGAGATAAACAAAAACCGCAAGCTCATACTGCAATCGTTTGACCATTACATACCTGATTTTCAAACCTACAACGGTTATGTGAGCGATAAGGCAGTGGCGGTGTACTTCAAAGACGGTGAGGAAATTGCGCGGTACGAAAACGGCAAGAAGACATACACGCCAAGGTTCAAGGAACTGTGCCACGAGTTAGTAAACGAAATGCTTGAAGGAAAAATCAAATGAACGAAGCAGACAAACAATACATGGAGCGCAAGACGCAGAAGGATTGGGAGTACGACGAGCCCGAGCCTAGTGACTACGCTCAATTTGTACAACAAATCAAGGGCTTGATCGTGTGGGCCATCATTATGTTTGGAGTGTATATGCTTGTAACGGCGGTGCTGAAATGAAATACTTAATCTCAATCCTAGCCGTAGCAACTGTCGGCACCCTTGCAGTCTCTGGCTGCTCATCTGATGCTGACGTGGCATCGCACAACTTGTCCAAGGCAGCAGACCAGTTTGAGGTTGCCCGCCGTGTGGTGTTCTACAACGGCATTACTGGCGAGTACATTTTGACAGTCGAGGGACTCTGCTCACTGGGCAACTGGGACAAGCAGCGCGAGTTGTCCGTGACCTGCAAGACTGGCCCCAGCACCTACAAGAAGCACTTCCTCGGCCTGTCCGACAACGTGACGTACTTCGCCGAGCAACTGGAGCCCAACAGCGCCAGCGTGTACCGCTACCGCGTGGTGTTCAAGCCAAAGTCAATCATCCCTGATGTGGAGGTCAAATGAACATAGATGAAATTACCCGAATCGCGCGGGAAGCGGGGTTTGTTGGATTTGATGGTAAAAATAAAACCCTTGCAAAGTTTGCCGCCTTGGTAGCAGCGCAAGAGCGTGAAGCCATTATGAAGTCAATAGAGGAACTGCGCCCAGTAGAGGACAACCCCCTACTGCAAAATAAACCCGCTGCTTTTTGGATTGAAAATTTTAGGCAGATTATTTACGCAAGGAGTAAAGCATGAGCGAAATGAAACCAACAACCAAACTGCGTTTTGTTGATCGCGTTGACTATGTGCAACGATGGGGCGACACAGATATGGAGCACACAGCCCCCGTCCTTCAGCAATGGTGGGTAGTCGCCGGAACTTTGCCCGAATACCACGATCAATACGGCGAATGGCGCGATGTGCCAATTGAAAAGGAGCAATCATGACAGGCTACGAATCAAAGCGCGCAGCAGCGCGGGACAAGTTGCTGGACGATGACGATACGCAGGTATACCAAAGCGGTTTCTATGATGGCAAGAAAGCAGCAGCGCAGGAGCCTACCAAGTATTCTTTCAGAGCACATTGGGAGGCGGATGGTTGTATTGGCGTAGTTGCGGCTATTGAGAGGTTAGATGGTGGTGTTCATTTATTGAAGGACATCATCAAACCACCACAGCGCCCTTGGGTTGGGCTGACAACAGAGGAAATCCTAGACTTGTTTGATACTTGCAATATTTACGGAAGTAAATGGATTGAATTTGCCCGCGAAATTGAGGCAGCATTAAGGAGTAAGAACAATGGGTGAACGACTAATACCAAAGCTGGACAGGATTGGTGCGGAGGCTGGCATCAAGCAGATGACGCCCGAGATATATAACTTTGCCATGCTGGTGCGTGCTGATGTGGTAGCACAGTGGCCTGAGCGCCCTTGGGTTGGGTTGACGAATGAGGACTGCAAAGGCATGAGTGCAGGTGACAGAGTAGTAGCAATGTGGGCTGATAAAACCCTCAAGGAGAAGAACACATGAAAATTGAACAAATAACAGACTACGCCTTGCCTTGTATGCAAGCGGAGACCGCGCTCAAGGAAGCGCACCTGAACATGCTTAGCCAAGACTACGAGGAAGCACTGCATCAGTGCGTAGAGGCTATCACTCAGGTCGCCAACATGATGACGGCTATTAAGTACGAAAGGGATAAAGCGTGAGTAAGTCACAACATCCCCGCATCCGCATGTTGCTACAACAGTACCACGACGGACTAACCGCACAGGACATTGCCGACCGGCTTGAACTCAAGGCTGATTCTGTGCGCAATGCTTTACCAAATATGCCCGACGCTTATATTGATAGGTGGTTAGCGGCAATACAGGGTAAGCGTGAAGAGTCTGTGTGGTGCGTGGTAGTACCACCTGAAAATTGCCCACGACCAACACCAAAGGTAACACAATGAATGCAGATGAGAACGAACAGAATTTACGAGACCTTGCAGCTATGTTTGTAATGGCAGCATTGTTGATTAGAAATAAGAACGACAACCACCCGCATGAGCAGGCGTTTACGATAGCCGACCAATTTATGAAAGCACGAAAGGAACAACCCAATGACAACAGGGATTGAGTTTTTAAAACCGGAGAAAAAACGGAAAGGGCGGGGGTTAGGTAAGAAGCCCGCACTTTTTAGTACGAGCTTGCGTCTACCAGTGGAGGTGATGGATTACTTCAACGCCCACCATGCGTATACAAAGCAAGCCAAGATGAGAGAAATTCTTACCGAGTACGTTAACAACCAAACAGGAGTGAAAGCATGATTAAATTAGCAATACCAAAAGTAACCAAAGCAAAGCAAATCCGTGAGTACGTTGCGGCACACCCAAAGGCTAAGTCAGCAGACGTAGCCAAGGCGCTAGGCGTAACCCCTGCTTATGCAGCCACAGTAATGTGGACTGCGAAGAAGAAAGCCAAGGTAGTGAAGAAGAAAGCTACGCTCACATTACCCAAGCCTAACTGGGAACAGTTGGGTTTGTTTAGTTCAAGTACGCCGGTAGGTGTTGAAGTGGGGGGCTTGAGGCTGACTGAAGTAGATAACGGCAAAATGCGGTGGGTTAAAGCCGCCCTAGAAGGTGGCCCGACAGAGGAGGAGTTGAACGCCCCCGATAACGTCAATCACCCTGCTCATTACAAAGTAGGTGGTATCGAGACCATCGACTTCATTGAGGCTAAGAAGCTGGGGTACAACCTTGGCAACGTAGTCAAGTACATCACCCGCGCCGACCACAAAGGCAACAAGCTGGAGGACTTGCGTAAAGCTCAATGGTATCTGACGCGAGAGATCAGTATGCTCAAGTGATACCTAACAAATGTTAGGGTAAATACTAGCCACCTTCGGGTGGCTTTTTTACGTCTGTACTATTGACAAAGTAAAATGTTGTGCTACTATCAGTGCTCGAAAACAAATTGGAGTATTAGATGGCAACCACACCCGAGGCCAAGGTCAAAGCAAAGATCAAGGTAATCCTCAAAATCTACGATGTCTATTATGCCATGCCCATTGGTACTGGCTACGGAAGCAGTGGCGTCCCCGACTTTCTCTGTTGCGTGCGCGGTAGGTTCTTGGCTATTGAAGCTAAGGCCGGTAAGGGTAAGACTACCGCACTACAAGACAAAAACATCAAACAAATTATTGCATCAGGTGGGTTGGCTATTGTAGTCAACGAAGACAACATGCAAGAGTTGGAAGGCTTACTTAAGCATGTGTTAAGAGGCGGCAAATGAACATCATCACAATAGACTTTGAGACTTTCTATTCGCGTGAGTTCTCCCTAACAAAAGTTACCACAGAGGAATACATTCGTAGCCCACAGTTTGAGACTATTGGCGTAGCCGTACAGATCAACGATGGTGAGCCCGAGTGGTTTAGCGGCGATGCTGAAAGCATGCACCAGTTCCTCAAGAAGTTTGACTGGGGGAATTCCCTAGCCCTTGCGCACAACGCTCCGTTTGACGGCGCAATTTTGAGTTGGGTTTACGGGCTTAAGCCGAAGGGTTGGCTTGATACTTTGTCCATGGGTAGAGCCCTACATGGTACGGAGGTAGGCGGTAGCTTGAAGGTGCTGGCCCAACACTACGGCCTTGGCGAGAAGGGTACAGAGGTAGAGAACGCATTGGGCTTACACCGTATTGATTTTAGTCCCGAGCAGTTGGAACGTTACAGCGAGTACTGCAAGAATGACGTCGCCCTTACGTGGGAATTGTTTGGGCAGATGAGCAAAGGTTTCCCGCAAGTCGAGTTGCGCCTCATTGATCTGACGGTCAAGATGTTTACCGAGCCTGTGTTGCGACTGGATACCGTACTGCTCGATAGCTACTTGGAAGAGGTGCAGAAGAAGAAAGAGCACGCGCTCAGCATATACAACAAAGATGAGTTGATGAGCAACCCCAAGTTTGCCGACTTGCTTCGACAGCTAGGTGTGGAACCGCCGATGAAAGTTAGCCCCGCTACGGGCAGACAAACTTATGCCTTCTCTAAGACGGACGAAGAGTTTAAGGCACTGCTTGAACATGAATCTCCTGCGGTGCAGTTATTGGTGGCTGCACGGTTAGGCACTAAGTCTACGCTAGAAGAAACAAGGACAGAGAGGTTTATTGGTATTGCTGCACGTGGTGCATTGCCTGTACCTCTACGCTACTATGCCGCGCACACCGGAAGATGGGGCGGCGACGATAAGCTGAACCTTCAGAACCTGCCGCGCAAGTCCATTCTTAAGTCCTGCATCATTGCGCCCGATGGGTACTTAATGATTGACTCAGACTCATCACAAATTGAAGCCCGTACGTTGGCTTGGCTGGCTGGGCAGGATGACTTGGTGGCTGCGTTTGATCGGGGCGATGACGTGTACAAGATCATGGCCTCAGCTATCTACAACAAAGCTGAGAGCGACATTACCAAGGACGAGCGATTCGTGGGTAAGACTACTATTCTTGGGTGTGGCTACGGCATGGGCGCAAAGAAGTTTCAAGCCCAACTTAAGAACTTTGGGGTTGAGTTTGAGTTGGATGCGGCTGAGCACGTCATTGATACTTACCGCAAAACTTACCCGAAGATTACTGAACTGTGGAAGTCCGCTGCGTCATCGCTCAAAGCCATACTACAGAACCAGCAAACAACATTGGGCCGGAACGAGGCGTTAAAGATCGAAGGCGACAGCGGTATTTTGCTTCCTAATGGTTTGTACCTACGCTATCCCAACCTGCGCATACTAGACAACGAGGAAGGACGGGCCGAGTTGGTGTACGACACCAAGAAGGGCAGGGCGGTTATGCAGACCCGCATTTATGGCGGCAAGGTAATTGAGAACGTATGCCAAGCCCTCGCTCGGATTGTGATCGGTGAGCAGATGCTCATGGTTGCAAAGAAGTACAAGGTTGTTATGACTGTGCATGATGCGATCGCTTGCATTGTGCCGACTGAAGAAGTTGAGACAGCCAAGGAATACGTAGAGTTGTGCATGCGTATGCGCCCATCATGGGGCACCGAGTTACCACTTAACTGCGAGGCAGGATACGGAGTAAGCTATGGAGACTGCTAATGGCATGCGCATACTGTGGAAGTACATCAACAAAAGAACAAGAGACGTTCATTTTTCGTGGGAGCGTTGGGGCAAAGGCGATGCCTATGGGTTTTGGGAATTTAGATTACCACCTGAGCAGGAGTAACAAATGAGCGTTGCAGATACAAGCGTAGAAAACTACATTGAGCACAAAGATAGTGGCAAGCTAGGGCAACAAGCCGTGTCCATCTATGGGTTCTTGGCGTTGCACTCAAATCGTAATTGGTCTCGTCATGAGTTGGCTAGGTCTATGAACATCCCACTATCTAGCGTATGCGGACGTATCAATGAGCTACTACATCAGGGGCTTGTAGTTACAACAGAAAAAAGAAGTTGCGCAATTACCGGCAAAACTATAAACGCAGTAAGGACAAAACTTATATGATAGTCCGTAAGGTGAGGGGTCAGAACAAAGTCGGAAAAATCATTCTGTCTAAGACAGAGGTGGAATTAGTGCGTAGGATGGGTATCCCACTTGAGAAGTACGTCAAAGGACTGCTTATTCAAATTGCCAAACAACGCAGATGGAA
>JAUKPQ010086282.1:0-18716 GCA_032273045.1 Chloridella minuta | reverse complement strand
TTCAAACAGTTTGAATGCCGGAGTAGAAGTCATAGCTTGCCAAAAGGGGCTATTAGGATCATAAATACAGCTTTCTAAAAGCATCTTGAAGACTGCCTTTCCAGTCCCACTCAGCCATTTTTTTGTATATGTTCCATTGGTCTATATCACCAAAAAGTGCTTGTGCCTCTGCAATAGGTTTACAAGGAATTATTTCTGGATAGCATCCGTAAACGACAGGATTAGGTATATTAGGTAGGATATTGTTGAAAACAATATGGTCACCAAGCCCAGAATTAAGCACAATAATAGTCCTATCAGATAAATTAGTGATATTCCTAAATATTCTTTCATCGTGTTCATACATTTCCTTTTTGGTTTCAGACCTAATTCCACCTTGGGGATTTTTCATGTGCCATGTTATCGCATGAGGAACTGCTAAAATCTTATATCCTTTTTTATATAAACCATAGGTAAATAATGTTTCTTCCCTATGTGCAACCCTTGATAAACCAAGGTTGTAATCATGCACTCCAGCCCGATACAGGAATGAACAATGAAGATGTTCAACTTCTTTTGTTTTCTTTATATCATTCCATTGAATATTCGGTTCTGTATCAATATTTTGTAGTTTGCCAGTAGAGTTGCTGGTATCAAAAACGGTAGGCGGTGTAAGGATAGAACCACCAATAGCACCAACATTTTCTAAACTTGTATAACCTAATAGGTTGCCAAGCACATTTGGCTCTGGAATTGCATCATCATCACACCGCCAAACCCAATCAAAACCCATAGTATTAGCTTGCTGATGTATATGATGCTGACCTTTTTTACCAGCAAATAACCATTCCCACTTGACCTTTTTTATATCAAGCATCTGGAAAAAATACTGGTAAATCATCTCACTCCGCATATCTTGCGGTTCATCATTATCATCAAAAATTACCAATTTATCTGGTAATGTGGTTTGATTAATAATTGCATTTAAAACTAATGGCAAAGTTGTGTGGTATCTACCTCTTGTAGCAACAGAGCATAAAACTTTAGGCATTGTCCCACCTACATAACATTAAATTACAACGGTTTTCAGGTGTAATTTCTTGCATTACATCTGATACCTTGCCATGTTCATTTATGTATGAAAATTTAAAATCAGGAAAATCTTTTTCTGTAAGTCCGTGAAGTTTATGATGCTCACCCCAAAATCCTTTTGGCTCATTGTGTGGAACTGTAATTAATAACCTATTACAGTATTTTTTTAGTTTTTCAACAATTTCTAAACCATTGTCCAAATGCTCAATTACCTCAAAAGCAATAATAGTATCGTATTGAAATAATCGGTATTCATTAATATCGGCTTGCTCAAAGTAATGGCTAAAACCCCATCCTTGTTCTTTAGCAACGGAAATAATTACAGGGTCATAATCCAATCCTGTGTAATCTATTTGGTTAGAAAAGAATTGTGCTCCATAACCAGTAGAGCAACCAACCTCTAATACTTTATTGCCTAATAAATTTTGGTTTGCCCACAAATAGCGTGTTGCTTCTCTGGGATAAACTGGGTCACCTTTAAGGAACACCGCTCTTTCATAGTTGTTGGTTAATCTCCAACGATACCAATCAGGGTGATGTTCCTTTGCTAATGCAAGAACATGAAGTTCAAGTATTTGTTCCCATTGTGTTGCTATATCTAATTCGTATATTGTTTTATTCATTTAATTTTATTAAAAATTTTCTATATTACAAAGTTCCGTAATATTTGTTGCGTCTGCAATTAATTGTCTATCTGAATTTAACATTTGAAGCCATGTGGAATCATCAGGAATATTAACAATACCAGTTAATGTATTAAGCTGTCTTTTTTGAGCAGTTATAAAAGCATATTCATTATATTCTCGCAATTTTTGGGCTTTTGCTTTTTCAAAATTAACAACAACATTTAACCCATTTAATTCCCAAGCATCAAAAAAAAGAGCATCATTTCCTTGTGGTAAAACAGATTCATCTACAATAATTGCGTGATTAGGACAATCTTTAGCCAAAACATCTTCAATAGTATTGGTTGCTAAAAATTCAGCCGTTGGATAAGTAACTGTTATATTACCATTTTCATTTTGAAAAATAATTACTTGAGCCATTTTTTTCCTTATCTAAAACAAGTGATACACATAATGTTTGCATCTCGTCTACCGCCACCGCCACCAGTTAATCCTGAAACAATTTGGCAACTTCCTGATGTTTGATTTCCAGCAGAAAATACACCAACTGCAATTAAATCACCACCAGCATAATCACCACCACCACAAGCAACTGCATAATTTCCATCGCCAAGACCACTAGAAAAATTTACTGTCCATAATCCAGTACCATTTTTTGATATGGAAGATACATTATAAGAAGCACGAATTCCAGCACCACTATTAAAATTAACCCATGCTTTTGCTATTTGAGTAGTAGAGCCAGCCGAGCCACTATAACCTGAATAACCAGAAAATCCTGATGTCCCTGTTGCGCCATTAGTTCCGTTTGTTCCAGAATAACCAGAGAATCCAGAAATTCCTACTGCGCCTGACCAACCAGATATTCCGCTTGCTCCAGTTGCGCCTGTTGCCCCTGAGTATCCACTAAAACCTGATGTGCCAGTTGCTCCTGTTGCGCCAGAGTATCCTGATATGCCTGATGCTCCAGTTGCGCCATTTTGTCCAGAATATCCAGACAAACCGCTTGCTCCAACTGCACCGCTAAATCCTGAGTAGCCAGAAATTCCTGATGCGCCTGTTGCACCATTAGCACCAGATATTCCTGAGAATCCAGAATAACCTGATATACCAGAACCGCTAAAACCAGAATACCCAGAAGTTCCACTTGCTCCGTTTTGACCGCTTATACCGCTAAAACCAGAATATCCGCTTGTTCCGCTATATCCTGATTGGGTATACATTACCTGAGTTGCAGTAAGAATTACAGATGGACTTCTTGGATAAGTTGCTCCAGCCGCAATAGTTTCAATGCTTACATTTGCATTTGCAGTTTGCCAATAAAGTTGAAATACATCATTTGCAGATACATTGACGACATAATTGACAGTTAATATTTCTGATGAAAATGCCGAACCTTGTTTATCAGGCACATCATAATGACTGGAACTATCTGTAATATCAGAGCCATTTTTTCTTAACCAAACTTGTATGCCACCATTGGCAGTTGAAGTATTGGTAAGTTGCAAAGAATAAGTGATGCTAAATGTTCCAGCAACATTAAATCGCCATTGGCTCGCAGAAATTAATTCAACATTATTATTTCCATCAGTTGTATTGATAGTAATTGCAGTTGGAGTGTTTATTGTTGCAGTCTGATTTGTGGTGTCATAAAAAGAACCATAGGCACCAACTGTGCCACCTAACCCAGCAACTCCAGAGTAGCCTGAGAAACCGCTAATTCCGCTATATCCGCTTATGCCAGATGCGCCAGAATATCCTGATGTTCCGCTACCAGAATATCCAGAGTAACCTGATACACCACTTCCAGAGTAGCCACTAATTCCAGATGCACCACTAAATCCGCTAATGCCACTAAATCCAGATTGACCATCAATGCCAGAGTAACCGCTAAATCCACTTAAACCTGATGAGCCTATTTCACCTGAAAATCCGCTAAATCCAGAAATGCCAGATGCGCCTGATTCGCCAGACCAACCTGAAATTCCTGATGCTCCGTCAATTCCTGAATAACCAGAATATCCGCTTATTCCAGAATCCCCAGAAAACCCGCTAATTCCTGAAAAACCTGATATTCCAGAATATCCGCTAAAGCCCGATGTACCTTTTTCGCCAGTTAATTCTGTAATCCAAGATGATGAATTTCCTCCAATTGGTGTACCGCCATCACCAAGAATGTCGGCATGAATAGCCCATCCAAAACCACCAGCAAATTGTATTAATGTGATGCGACCATAGTAATAATAAGTAGAACCGCTTGTTTGGTCTAATAAAAGAATGTAATTACCAACGGCAAATGCGCCAGTATCGGGTGGTGATGGAACATACCAATATACATTTGTTCCAATCAAAGAACCATCAGTATCCCAATTTTGTCCACCAATTAAAGGTGTAAATCCTAATCCTGAGTAACCACTATATCCAGAATAGCCTGAAATTCCTGAGTCGCCAGAAAAACCACTATAACCAGAAATTCCAGAATCTCCGCTAAAGCCAGAAATACCACTATCGCCTGAGAATCCACTTTGTCCATCCTGCCCAGAATGCCCGCTAAAACCTGATTGACCTGAAAAGCCAGAAAAACCGCTTTCACCTTGAATGGATTCACCAGAATAGCCTGAAAAGCCACTATAACCGCTTACACCACTTCCGCTATAACCTGAGTAACCAGATATGCCAGAATCACCAGAAAAACCGCTTATGCCGCTTTCCCCAGAAAATCCAGAAAATCCACTTTCTCCAGAAAATCCAGAAATTCCAGAATCGCCTGAATAACCAGAAATTCCTGAATACCCAGATTGACCATCAATGCCAGAAAATCCTGAATAACCAGAAAATCCGCTTTCTCCTGACCAACCGCTTATGCCAGAAAAACCAGAAAGTCCTTGTTCTCCGCTGAATCCGCTTTCGCCAGAATAGCCACTAAATCCTGAGATTCCTGATGCACCAGATGGTCCAACAATTTGTCCAGCATCAAACCAACTTGTTCCATTCCATACATACAAATCGCCATTGGATGTAACAATATAAGCATCATTAAGATTTGCATTTGGCGGTAAATCGTCTGGAGTTGCAACTTCACCAATAATATTAATTGATGTACCTTGTTGTCCGCTATAACCGCTAAATCCAGAATAACCACTAGTACCTGAAAAACCAATTAAACCACTAAATCCTGAGTAACCAGAAAATCCTGATTTACCGCTTGCGCCAGAATACCCGCTAAAACCTGATTGACCTGAAAAACCAGATGCTCCGTAATTACCCTTATCTACTGTAAGTGTAATTTCATTTCCTTTTATAACTTCAAGAATTACATCATTCCCTTGCGTTACATCAATGGCTAAATTTGTTCCACCATTAGGAACTGTTATGTTCAAGTCTGCCATAGCAATCCTTAATTGTTTACGATTGCATCAGAACGCACTAAAAACAACAAGAAAATAATCAAGTCGTTTGCGGGGGTAGAGCCGTTTTCAGGAAAACTAATTTTTATCCGACCTGAATATCCAACACCATTAATATTGGAAATATCTAATCCTACTTGACCTTCAATTAAATCCCAAGATGTATCATCTATTACAAGTGTAAATGAACCAGTTACTGCAACAATATTTGTAACAGTCAAATCAATTGGTTCAGGAGTAGGTGTGTAATCGCTAATATCAAATGTTAAACCATAGCGACTGTCCCTTACATTAGTAAGAGTTCTACGGATAATTTGGGCATCTATTGTGGCATCAGTTAAATCTAAAGGTGTGCCATCATCAGCATTAAGAGCCAAATTCCAAAAGGTTTTTTGTTGCCAGACTAATTCGCCAGCAATAATTTGATTATCAAACCCACTTACTTGTGTAAGGGTGTTTTTGTTAAATACTGCCATGATTGCTCCTAACTAGGGGTAATAGGGCATGGAACTCCACGCACCAATGAATCATGTATTATTTTATTTTTTTATTTTACTAAATTTTAGTAGCCTATTGCAATCCAATTATATGTTCCACCAAAATAATCATTATCGGGACCACCTACGATAACAAAAGAAGATGTTCCAGCACTTGAAGTAGGAGGGTCATAAGCCTTTGATGATGTTGGTGTATTTGAATTTGTTCTATATGTTTGACACATAGTTATAAAAACTGCATTTGGAAATGAAATAGGATAGGTAACAGTTACATTAGAAGTGCTTACACCACTTACTTGACCCCATTGATAAATTAAACCGTTTGGTAATTTAAAATAACCATTTTGAGTATTTGTGCCAGTAGTAGGTGTTGCTGTGCTAGATATTGTTACGCTACCAGTTGATGATGATACAGAAATACCAGTTCCAGCAGTTACAGAAGTTACTCCAGTATTATTAAGTGTAATGGATGACCCTAATGCTACTGAACCACCACCGCTCATTCCTGTGCCAGCAGTTACAGTTACGGCTGAGTTTTGTAACCCAGTATTATCGGTTTGACCAGATGTGTTTAATTTATTTGCAAATTGCGATAGATTAAAGGCTTGAGTCATTTAAACTGCTCCTGTTCTTGCAAAAGTTTGTTGAACCATAATATTAGTAATTGTAATGGGTGAATTAGTTAATGTATAGGTGTTTGTACCAATAGTAAAATCTGTTCCTTGCTTAAATAAAACTCCATTACTAAACAAATTAAAGGCATTAGTATTAAAACTAAATGGGTAAATTGTTTGTCCTATTACTGTAAAAGCATCCACATTGACAGGAGTTCCATTTGCCACTCCAAGGTTATTGGGTGACCATTGTATTATTTGCAAGTCCCCTGATGCGTTTCCAATGAAAGTAATATCTTGACCGCTAATATCATAGTCCTGTGAATTAACTATTGTTCCATTTAAAAACAATAATTCAAATCCAGTATTAAGTATAAACCCCGATGCAGTATAAGTTGCCTGATTACTTAATGTTGCGCTATTACGGCTAAAAGATGTATACACACCAGTACCAGAATTTACTGATTTAAATGATGTGATAGTAATAATATCACCAGTTGTTGCTCCTACTGCCAAAGTTACTGTGCCAGTTGAACCAGCCGTATCGGTATATTCAGATTCATCTAACAAACAACCATTTTGCATTACCCAGCAATTATCAACAATATATCCAGAGCCTCTGGTTACAGTAAAAATTGTCTGTCCGCTTGTAGCAGTAAAAACTTGTTGCGTATAGTTAAAGTCATCTGGAGTTTCAAAACCTACCACACGACCATAAATATCAATAGTTAGTGTTGCAACGGCTGAAGTTTGAGTATAAGCACCACCAAAATCTAAATATTGTTGTAAAGAAGCAACAATATTACCTTGTGCGTTATTAGTTACCGCAATTTCCCCTGTTCCAACGGAAGTTGTTCCAGTTTGAATTAATTGTCCTGTTCTTTGGTCAAGGTCTATTAAATTTGTTCCATCGGGTAATCCAGCCCAAATTGAAGGAGGATATACAAGATTGGAAGTAGGCACAAAAGACCCTGTGTTTGCAGCAAAAGCCGCAAATCCTGAGCTAAAACTAAATCTTCTACCAGTTCTGTTTGAATATAATAAATAAATTAATGCACCGCTTGAATTAAAAGCTGAAGGAGCCAAATACCAAGTGTAATTATCTGGATTTATGCTTATATCTGTTCCGCTTGTATTATATAAGCCGTAATATGTGTGTCCTCGTGGGTCTAAATCAAAACCACCGCCATTTATATCATCCGCATAAGCAATATTTAAATATTTATCTACAAATTGATATGTGCTTGGTCGCCATTGTAATAAATCACTTGCTGGACTATATGCAGATGAAGCAAGACTATTTACCATTCGGCTAAAAAAATACCAATCACCAGCTGGAATATTGGTTAATGTGATATTTGGCAGTAATGTAGAAACATTCCAAGGTGTTCCATTGGATTGAATTTCACTTGTTCCAGCAAAATACATTTGTTCTTGTAAAGGATTTGTAAATGCTGAATACCAAACCTCTGCGTATTGAGTAATACCAGAAGGAGCAGTCCTTACTTGTAAAACAAAAGATGGATTTGTGGCGGTTTGATATTGAGCAATTACATCTGGGGCATCGGGAATACCAAAAAATGTGGGGTCGCCAATACCAGTATTTGGTGCTGGAGTGAATTGCGTTATTGGATAATCGTCATATACACTTGCATTGTATTCAGTCATATTTAACTGAACACCAATAGAACCATCATCATTAAAGGCTTGAACTACCTTATTAATACGAAAAGGTTTATCTGTCCATCCATAATTTGTATTTGTAACAGATACTATATCGCCAGCATCTAATTGAATTCCTTCAAAATTTACAGTAACTTGCATTTGTAAATCTTCACGACCCGCTTTAATTAACCGAATAGCTATATATTGAGCCGTAACATTATTATTGGTTAATGGCAAACTAATAGATACCTTATTTACAGGCTCATTTGGATATAAAAGAGATGGCTCTATTTGTGCCAAATCAAATGTAGAGGAATTAAACGCATCTTGATTTGATTCGTCTGGGAATTTTGCTTCAACAACATTATAGGAAGCGGCAATATCCAATGGTGTAATACTAATAGCAGAAATCATATTGCTATCTGTAATATCCATAACTGTTACATAATCAGGTTTTTGGACAATCACACCCCATTGAGCGGTAATTTCATTATATTTAATTAAACAATCACAACAAGTTGCCATGCTTTGTAAATTCTGCATAACGGTACTATTTGTGTCCAATGTTCCATTAAATTTAAATCTTGGCTGAGTTTCAGTTCCAGAATCGTAAGATGTATAGGTAAATAATTCATCGGAATATGCGGTTAATTCATCAAGACTATCAGTATTAATTTGGCTAGCTGGAATGGCACAACCATATCTTGTGTTTATTAAATAATCATAAAAACAATCGCCAGTAGAGCTTCTTGGACTTGTAATTTGGAATTTAGTTGCTTCTAATCCACGAATATTAGCGGACTGACTATAAGATAAATGAAGAATTGCAAAAGCACAGTTGCTCATTAACTTTGTATCATCCCAAGTATAAGTAAGTCCTGATGCTTGTAATACTTCAATAGCGGTATATGGTGAATTTACTGGACTATTTGAGCCATTGTTATAAAGATAAAATTCAATTCTTCCATTAACAGTTGTGTCCACAATGCCAGTAGATTCATCTGTAAGACTTGCTACTGTGTATCCGTTACCTTGAAAAGTAACTAATTTCCCACCAAAATAAACATTACCAAATGTATATTCATCAGGAGTTTGACCATCATTTGTGCTGGTTACTTCCGCAATAGACAGAACATAATAAATTTGTTGATTATCTTCACTAATAGTTAAATCAGTAACAGTTCCACCAACATAAGCAGAACCATACAAAACTGGTAATTTATTATCGGTTGCTGGAGATACTTGTTGACGATTTCCAGGGTTTTCACTTCCTCCAGAAATTCCGTTATCAAAAGATGGATTATTGGCAAATGCTTTTGTAACAATCATAGCTACAACCATATTGATTGCCATAGCCGCAAAAAAACCTATTGACCCAGCCGCAACTGAGTAGCCTAAAGCAACAACAATGGTCGCACCAATAGCAAATACTGGTGATGCTAATGTTAGCAAGGATAAAAATACCAGTATTTTTTTATTCATTATTGAATCCAATTTTCATCTAATTTTTTAAAACCAAATTTTTCGTATTTTATGTCTGGACTTGTAACCATTTTTGCTATTGCAAACATAGTTATTCTTCCATCATTTTTTAATTTATTTCCGTATTCAATATATTTTTTTAATAATCTATATCCAATACTTGTGTTCCTTTGTGCTGGTTTTACATACCATGCCAATTCTTGCATATATAAAGTTTTATCACACCATATAGTAGGAGTAATAATAGCCATAATTAAACCAACACCATCCTCAATAAACACAATCCCAGCACCAGCCAAAATTGTGTCAAGCATTTTGTTCCAATATTCTTCATTATTTAAAGTTTGATATTGCTTTATGCCTGATTCGGCTCTAAACAACTTCATTAACTCTATTATTTGTTTTTTGTCGTGTCTTGTGGCTTGTCTTATCATGAATTTGGAGATGCACCTTTGCCAAAGTTGTAATTAATATTAGTAATAAAAGCAACTCTATCCATACTTGTGTCGCCAGAGTTAAAAAATTGCCAATTATTGTCATTGGTATATCTTCCAGCAGTCCTATTTTTTAGAATTAACTGAATAGATGATGCGGAAACCGTAATAACTCCCACAAATGACCTGACTTCTTCCATCCAAGTTTCATCAATAGCAAAAGAATTTATATAACCATTAAAAAACTGATATAAACCGCCTTGTCCACCAGAAGTTAATAATTCTCCTTCTGTATTAAAAAAACCTTTCCAAGCCTCAATTTGAGAACCTTTAATTTGATTTCCTAATACCCAGCCTAGTGCGGCAGTATCAATGCCAACCAAAGTAAATGTGGATTCATTTGCGGTAGATTTAATATCACGCTGAGTATCGCCAACCTTAATTAATACACCTAAAGCATCAAAAGGTTGAGAATCTACGGCTGGCACAGTAAGAGCAGAAGCCGTGGAAGCAAAACGATAAACGGCATCGGGAGTTGTTACACGGACAAAATCCGCATATCTAATATTATTTGTATCAACTACTGGTGGAATTATATTCATAACACCGCCTCAAATGCCCTAAAAGAACCTGTCCATTGAATAAAAGAATCATTGGCAACGCAAGGCACCAATGTGTAAGTTGGATAATCTCTTAAAATTACTTGAAAGGTAATTCCTGTATAAGTTGTTCCACCCATACTAACAGTTGTGCCATATTCACCAATAACGGCATTAACAGGAGTTGATAAAGTAGAAATAAGGTTTCTATGAACAGGAATTGACACAGTAGAGCCACTACCACGCAGAACATCAGCCGTAGCAATATAAGCATATAACCCCACTTGGCAAAAATCACCAGCTTTTACAATATATTCTGTTGGAGACATGGTTGGCAAAGAACCTAATACCAAAACTTTATTTGCAGATGAAGTTTGCCATTGACAAGTAGCTATTTCACCAGAAGTCATATCTCCTTGATAAGCAATATAACTAGCCCATCCAGTTGACCCAAAATTTAGATATTGAATTAATGATTTATCAGGAATTCTCAACGAATTTAACAAGCTCCTGTTTTCTCCATAATATAAGTAATTCATTGGCTTCATTTCAAAAGCAAATGGAACAACTGTAATAATTTCAGAAGTGCTAATTTTTTGGTTACGACTAACCATTTGACCAACAAAACGCTGGTCATTAATACCTACTGATTCGCTAATAGCTAAAACTTGATTTAGGCTCATATTTATCTTCCAGCTGGTATAGACCGATTAGCGGATTGGTTCATAGACCAAATTGTCATTTTATTTTTTGCAAGAAATTGGATTCCAGACTGAGTATCAATGGCTTGCATGGATGCTATATATGGTCCATTAAATACATTTTGTGCCTGACCGCCAAATTGGCTACTTAATTGTTGATTTGGAATTACTGTGCCACTTCTTTGTGGAATAAACAATTCAGGACCATTTTCACCAACTAAAGTTGGACTATCAACATATCCACCATCTGCTGCCGCTGGCAAAGCAAAGGAAGCTCCACCAGTTCCAGTAAATGCTCCACCTCCACCACTACCACCCATAGCAATAGATGTCGAATTCATACCGCCAAATAAAGAGCCAATTCCCATACTCACTAATTGAGCCATTTGCATACGGAGTTGAATCTTGATAATATCTTTTATTATTGATTCAGCAAATTTACTAAACGAAAATGTTCCTTTTTCCACAAATTCGTCAATAGCGGAATTCATATTGCTTGTAAAGGAATGAAACATATCTTCGGCTAATTTGCCGTAATTTTGAGCATCTTCTGCATACTGATTAAAGGCTTTATTCCAGCCAAATTCAAATGTTTGTTGAGTTGCTATGGTTGCTAATGCCACCTGTCTTGACATTTCAATATAAACATCTTGTAGTTCATATATTTTTTCAATTTGTCTATCATACTCAGCCAATACTTCGCCACTTGCATTTCTTCCAGCGGCATCTTCTCTACGCTTGGCTATTGCTTCTACTGAGGATTGAGTGGATTTTATTACCGCATTTACCGCTTGTTGCACTTGTGCTTCATTGGTGGTCATACCCAACATCTGACCAGCAATAGCTAATTGTTGTAATTGGATAACTTGCTGAGATTTGTATTCATCAGAAAGAAGTTTTGCTACACGCAACATTTCCTGATTTTTTTTGGTTGCCTCTATAACTCTTTGAGAGCCACCGCCAGATGTGTCATCTACCTTTGCTTTGTCTTTCGGAGTGTTATCAAGTAATTTTTTCTGGAATTCGTCTAAATTTTTCCGTGCAGTTTCGGATTCATCGTTATATTTTTTCCAAAACGCAGATACTTCCTCTCCAGAAGCCATAATGCCTAAGGAGAATCTATCAAATACTCCAGCAATCCTACCGAAAATAAACGCTATATCAGAACCTATTACAACAACAGTTTCAAATACAGTTCGGAAAATATCGCCTATTCCTACTGTTTTATCCGACATTTGTTGTAAATAATCAATAACCAGCTTTAAATCTGTACCAACACCTTTAGCCACTTCGCCCATTAAGGACTTCATAATTATTTGTAAGCTATCTGCCGCTTCTGCCATAGCTCTAATACCTTCAGCAGATTCCTCGTATTTTTTTCTACCAGCCTCTAATTGTTGAACAAATTCTGTCCAAACAATACCTTTACCAGCTTTGCTAAAGGCTTCCATAGCCAAAGCATTTCTGGTAATTGGGTCTTTCATACTGGCTAATTTTTGAACAACCTTATCTAAAAGTTGTTCATTGGTGGAATTTGCAATATCTGATAAAGAAATTCCCAGCCTTTGGAATGTTTTTTGTGCTTCTTCATTACCTTGTGCGGCATTATCAATTTTTGTGGAAAACGCAGAAAGCATTTTTCCAGCATTTTCAGCTTTACCACCAGAAACCGCTAATGCAGTTCCTAAAGCCATTACTGTACTAATAGCTAAATCATTTGCATCAGCAACATCCGTAACCTCATCCGCATAAGCCATTGTTTTGGCAGTTAAAGCGGTCATGGCGGCACCAACACCTAATAATGCTGGCTTGGCTTTATCTACAAATTCTGCGAGCTTTACGGTGGCTTTCCCTAAACCCTGAGTAAATTCTGCGGTACTTATACCTAACACTACCCCTAGTCTTGCTATATTTTGTGCCATCTGTTATTCCTTAAATAAATGACTTGGGGCATTTGGAGCAGATTTAACAAAATTCATAAGATTTTTGTTTGCCACTTCCTTTTTGCTTGCTTCCGTTAATGGTGGATATAAATATTCATATTGTGTTGGAATAATGTCTTGTAGTTTAAATGGTTGTTTACCTTTAGGCAATACGGTATTAAATTGACCAGCAGTTAATGTTCCTAAAACTTGTAATATTCCATAATTACCAATAATACCATCGTGATACATAATACATATATCGTTAAATGTTTCTTCATCTACTGTTGATGGGTCTGTTCCATGAGCAGTTAAATAGGCTTTTACTTGCCTACGGACAGACCTAATTACTTTCCCTTTGTTTCCTTATAGCTAGGAGAAATTACTTCAGAAATTCTTTGTAATAGTTCCATTTGCACGGAAAAAGGAAATAATTCCTCAACCATTTCATAAGTAATAGTGGACATATCAAAATCTTTTTCCTCTGGCACAAGCATCTGAACCATAGCGGTAATTTGATTTTCCGTAATCACTTTTGTTTTTGCGGTGTGTTTTAAAGACCTACCTTGTAATTCAATATCATCTTCTTTAAAAACAACACCTAATTCTGGGTCTAATGTTTCTTTGTTTTCAATAAAAGTTTTTGTCAGGTCGGTGTAATACTTGGCAACCTTTTCTTCATCAGGCTGATTAATTTTAATCATCATGGCTTCATATTCAGAAGTCAAAGGTACTTTTACCTTAAAAGTATGACTACCAAACTCAAAAGACCTAATTCTTACCAAGTCCTTATTTTGCTCAAATTTTTTGCCAAATGCTTTAGATAATGTATTCATTTTGTTTTGTTCCAAGTTCTTGCTCTATATCTTCTTAATGATTCCGATAAGGAATCTCCTAAACTATTAACAACTGTAAAACTTTGTGATTCTAATGCTGGTCTTAAAAAAGGTCTAGCTGGCATTTTTCCTGTGCCAAACTCATTAGCAATTACCCTAGCATCGGATTCCACTCCTGTGGTTTTTACATCCTTTTTTTGCTTATATGATGCGGAATAATTATGAAATTTAAGTTTTGCAAGTTGTTTACCTGATGCAGAGGTGACCGTGGATATAACGGTATCGTCATCGTTTATATAGATAGACCTTTTAGCCTTTTTAGAGGGTATAGAGGAGGCTAATCGCAAGGACTGAGCCATAGCACCAGTATCTACTGGAGCAAGTGTCTTGGCTCTTTGTAATACAGGTTGCATTGACATACTTGCCGCTTTGCGTAATATCTTTTTTTGGTCTTTTACACCAAAATCTTCCATCATTTCTTCAAATAAAGATTCCAGTTCCTGAAAACCTTCAACCTCTATCTTTACGGAAGACATTATTTGCCCATTATTAATTTATGGAAAATACAATCATTTAGCTGACGAACATACTCAACTATTTCCTCAGGAGAAAGTTTATCTCCAAGATTTTCAGCCATTCGATAGGCTAAATTAATACCAGTAATTTTTTGTTGCTTAAAGCCAAACCAATCCTTTTTTTCGGTATTGGCTTGGCTTATAAGGTAGTTTAATAATGCTTCTGAATTATTTTGTGTTGTCATTGTTTTATATTAAGTATTATTAGACCAGCCGTAAGCATTACCGCCTGTTGGGTGGATAGTAAAAATGAATTTACCTTCCGCATCAGGAGACATATCCCACTGCAAACCACCTACACGACCATTAAAGGCATAAGCAACAGTATCTGTGCCGTCATATACCGCAACCACATAGGTGCGAATAATAGTGCCGTTATAGCCGTCATCACGAATCAACAACTGTGCTGGGTCTGCTGGATTCCAAGCGGCAGTAACAGTTAATGATGTAACTTGGTTTTGAGTTGTAATTTTTGCACCAGTTCTTGCTCCAGCAACAGAGTAAGCGGCAAAAGCATCGTCAGCACCAAAAGCTGGAATAGCCTCTACTGGAACTTGTAAACCACCAGTTCCTACACCACCAGCAGTTGTGCCAATGATTAGTTCAGTATCAGCCCAAGTGCCTAATTCTGCATCAGTTAAGGCAGTAGGTGTTGCACCTTCTTGCATCCATAGCGTTGCTACATAACCGGGTAAGACTTTATCAATAAGTGCCATTTTAATTACTCCAAAAAAAGTTAAAAGGTATTATCTTATGCTGGCACATAAAGTGTGCAATCCATGAACACTTGATGCAAACCTATTTCATTATCATAGCTATTATATAACCACACAACATCTGCTTTGGCTATAAAAAAACCATCATCGGCTGGGTCGCCAAATTCACCCGAATATCCATGTAAGGATTGTAGTATATCGTTTGCTAAATTAAAAGCATCTGACATACTTTGAGCAAACACAGAAGTTTGAAATATTGGTGTATCTATGCCTTTGTTGTTCTGAGTTTGTCCTGTATATACAGGCTGATGCACATTTCTTAAATTCCATGTCAAAAACTGGCTTTCTTTTGCAAAATTTCTGTTGAAATTAGCATAAACGGGCACAGGAGTGACAATTTCAGATAACTGATATTGGATAGCCTTGGCATAGTGGACAGGATTTAATTGAATTATCATACTGGTGTGTCTGGTGCGTTATAGTAGCAAAGGAATGTAATATTCATCCTATCGTCAGATTCAAACACATCTGTAATTCGCCAATCTTGGTTTCTCCAAGTAATACTAAACAAATCTTGGTTATCCACAATTTGTTTAACATTTGGAGTGTAATTAAAGGTCGCATTTACCAAATCTTGATAAACACGATACCTTTCGGCTATTCGCAAGCTATTCCGCACATCTTTAATAATGGCTCTACTGGTAAACCACGGAGTTATTGTGGTTGTATATTCCCCAAGAGAATCCGTGCCATTAGTTACTCGATTAATCGTAACATTTTCAAAGCGTGCTATTCCCATTTATAGCACCAATGGTTTGTATAGTCTTAAAAGCTGGGCAACACCAAATGGAATTTCATGCAAAACTCCAGCAGTTGTATTGCTACGGTTATTGTATATATGGGTTAAAAGTAACAATCCAGCCTGTTTAATTACTGGATATTGAGCAACAGGATTAGCCCTTGTTTGCCAAGTAATAATAATGGGGTTAGCCATTGTTGTGCTTATGTCATTTGGAAATGTATTAACAATTACACGATTTCCAGTTGGGTCATAATAGTATTGATTGGAAGCAAGAGTGGTCAATGTTGGAGGATTATCGCCATTGTAATAAGCAACGGAATTAATAATAGTTCCAGCTTGATTACCAAAATTTTGAGAAACCTCTGGCAAATCATAAGCAGTTTGCATACCCATAGAATTACTTGTTGAGCCGTAATAGGCTTTATAAGTAATTGGAAATATGGACATCCCCAAATAGTCCTCAATCGCCATCCGAGTGGCTAATTCAATACTTTTTAAGTATTCGTCTTGGCTCTCATCTTGGAAAAGATTAAGTTGATTTGTAATTTCTTCAAGTGTAAGCCAGTTTGTAACAATATCACGGCTTGTCTGTTCAACCTTTTCATAGCTGAAAGGGTTTCTAGGTAAGCCGTAATACGCACCACTTGTCATATTACTGGACATAATTTACTTTCTTATCCGACTAAACGGACACCAGCAAACACATCAAGAATTGTTGAGCAAACACGCTTTTCGGCAAACAAGGTAATAAAACCAGCTTGTGTTTGGTCAAATCGTTTTAGGCTCATTAATTCATTATCAGCGATTGTTACAAATCTTTCCCAATCAGCTAAATATACAGAATAGTTACCAGAACCAGCAACACTCATATATGGGTTTGGACATACACGATGACCAAAAATATACATAACCGCACCACCATCATCATCGCCAACCTCTAAGAAGTTGTTAGATGTTGTAGATGCTTTTAATTTACGCAAAGCACCAATAGTGGTTGGGTGCATCATCCAGCAAGTGGATTCTTTATACAGATATTGCGGAGGTAATGCCGCCATTAAATTAGCCAAATCATCATATACAACCGCACCAGCAGATGCTTGAGACACAGATAAAACTGTATGAATTCCGTCAGTTAAAGCAGTTCCGCTTGAACCAAAAGATGCCGCAGATGTTGAATTTGAATAACTATTTAAGCCACGCAAGCCATTAGTTGCTCCAAAATAACCAGTTGTTGAGCCAGATTGGTCGTTGTTAAACATCATGGACAACGCTTCCTGTTGAGCCAATTCTAGGGCAATATCCCCAACAATAGCTTCATCTAAGTTATTCACATCACTTAGCATTGCAGTTCTAATTGGAACGCTTGCTTGAATTGCTTGAACATTTAATTGCCACAAAACTGTGTTGTAACCAGTTGCGGAATTATTGTTATTAATTGGGTAATAGCCCCAAGGATTGCCTGTGGCGGTAATAGTTGTTGAGCTTGCGGTTGTATCACCTACAACTGTGTAAGTGCCTTCACCGCCTGTTCCTGTGCCTAAAGCACTAATATAAGTGCCAGCGGTAACTCCTGTGCCAGAAATAGTCTGACCCACACGCAAAGTACCGCTTGATACCGCAGTTACAGTCATTACAGATGCGGTAATACTAGCCGTAACCACCGCACCATTCTGAATATTTGTTAGGTTGCCAGTTTTAGCAACAAAAGCCTGTTGTGAGCCGATAGTTGCAATTTGTCTTGCACCAGCCACACGAATAGGATTGTTTTGACGCAAAGATGCAAAAGCATCATCATAAATAATGCGACCACCAATTCCTGAGCCTGAACCAGTAAGTGCAGATGCCTCTTTTAAATTGATTTCTGATTCGCCATCTTTAATGGCTGATTTGACTGCTTCAAGAATTAGGTTTGCCATAATTTTATTTCCAAAAAAGTTAAAAAAAAGGAGGGGGATTTCTCCCCCTACCTTTAATCAGCAGTATGAGTAGAACGATATGCTACAAGAGCAAATGGGTCAACAACTGAAGATGCCAAACGCTTTTCACCATAGAATGTGATGAAACCAGGCTGAGTCTGGTCATATCTACGGAGAACCATATTTAGGCGGTCGACAATAGCGTGACCTTTTGACCAATCACCGAAGAACATTGGATACAAGTCGGCTTTTGGAGAAGTTCCGGGGTCATTTGGTGTGTCGCAATATTTATTAACAACAACATCAAAGCCAAGCAACTGACCAACGATACCGTCTGTGCGAGCCAAGCCATCCACATAAATTGGGCGACCATTGTCATCAACTAATCCACGAATAGCACCACCTGCAAAAATGGGTAGTGTGGTTGACAATGGTAAATACAAGCCAACTGCAAAGCTCAGCGATTTAATACCACACAGCTCCATGGTGATAGCAATGAACACACCCACCAATACAAACTGCCAATCGAGATTAAAGGATAAAATACCTTTGATCAACGTAGCCATTAACGTGCCCTGCGGTGCAGGATATTTATCTGTACCAATAGCATGTGTAATTCCTTGCGAAAGCATATCAGCAGTTGGTGTATCTAAAATTTTAATGGTAGCGGTATGCGTTAAAGATCGTTTGAGGATGTAATAAATGTTGTTGTATGAAACCGCGGAGATATGAATAGAAATTAAGCCAAGCTCTGCACAATTAAAGATCTCAGCTGCTTGTTCAGCAAATGGTTGACGATCGGCCAGATAATCAATCAGCACATTGGTATCTATAAACAGGTTCATGATCCCTT